>JABGLZ010000286.1:0-49221 GCA_014705045.1 Colletotrichum theobromicola | reverse complement strand
TAAAAAAAAAAAAAAAAAAAAAAAAAAGAGGGAGCGATAGAGGGACAAAACCCGAAAAGCAGCATCGATTACCCGTCCTTCTCGGCACTTCCCGCCTACCGTTCTCCACGATGTCGACCGCGACGACCGCCCCCGCGGCGACCAAGGATGAATCGCAGCCTGTCAAGAAGGGGGGCCCTACGGTCCTGCGATCCATCATTGCTGGATCTACGGCCGGCGCCCTGGAGATTGGTGAGTTATGACGGCGGAAATCGTCCACAATACAATGACCTGAGCTAATCGCGCCCACAGCCATCACGTATCCTGCCGAGTGTAAGACTTCCTGCAACCGGACGCCCCTCTCCAATTGCCTCTGACCCTCCCGCGATAGTCGCCAAGACCCGGTCGCAACTAAACCGCCAACTCGCCGACGGCAAGAAGCTGCCCTGGCCGCCCTTTGGCAAGCAGTGGTATGCTGGCTGCACCACACTGATCATCGGCAACTCCCTCAAGGCGGGAATCCGTACGTCTCGACTACGAGGCTGTGTGCGATGATAACCACTAACGACGCGATTTTGGCAGGATTTGTCGCCTTTGACCAGTACAAGAGGCTCCTCGCCGATGCCGACGGCAAGATCTCGGGCCCCAAGACAGTCATTGCCGGCTTCGGCGCCGGCGTCACAGAGTCCGCGCTGGCCGTGACGCCGTTTGAGAGTATCAAGACGACGCTGTAGGTCATTTCCCATCTCGACGAGTCTCGCAACCTCCCTGCTAACCCTGCGCCTCTCAGCATCGACGATAGGAAATCCCCCAAGCCTCGCATGCGCGGCTTCCTGCACGCCGTGCCCATAATCGCCCGCGAACGTGGAATCCGCGGTTTCTTCCAGGGCTTCGTACCCACGACGGCGCGTCAAGCGGCCAACAGTGCCACCCGGTTCGGCGCATACAACATGCTCAAGCAGCTGGCCGAGTCCTATACCGCGCCCGGGGAGAAGCTCGGCGCCGTCGGCACTTTCGCGATGGGCGGTATCGCTGGCCTGATCACGGTCTACGTCACGCAGCCTCTCGACACGATCAAGACCAGAATGCAGAGCATCGAGGCGCGGACGCAGTACGGCAACTCGTTCCGCTGTGCGGGCATGATCTTCAAGCAGGAGGGGCTGCTGACGTTCTGGAGCGGTGCACTGCCTCGCCTGGCCCGGCTCATTGTGAGCGGAGGACTGGTGTTTACCATGTATGAGAAGAGCATGGATTTCATGGATAAGATAGATCCCGAGAGGCGATACATTTAAGAGACTTTGGTACTTCAAAATAGAACGGCGTTTGGGTCTACTTTGTGATATCCGCATAGACACACGGCTCGGAGTACAGTTATTATATACATGGTAGTGTACATTTTTTTTGAGGTCCTAACGATAACGTCTCGAATAGGGACATGACCTTGCCAGCACGGCGCAGCATCATGCGCGGGGTATGTGATGTATCGTGTCCTTCGTCATTGAAACCTGAACATGCCGCTGAGCTTCTTGGACATGTTCCGCAGCCAGCCTCTCGTCGGGGCCTCCTCGAGCTCTCTCAGCAAGTCATTGAAGTATGTGGGCTGGCTCTTGGGCTGCAGCAGCTCGCCGTTCAAGGGAAACTGGGGGCGGTCAGAGGGAGGTTGAACCGTCGCGCGGGATTGTGGCGCACACACCTGCTTCTTGAACCTGTCATCGGCCAGGGCGTACAGGGCGTTGGCCTGCTTCAGCTCGTCCAGCTCGTCGACGGCGGGGTTCGCGAACCTCCTCTCGAGACCTCGGGCTGCGAACTCGGGGAACTGGACTTCGGGGCGGAGGTTATCTTTCGGCCAAAGTGCTAGAGCGCGCTGGAAGTGCTTGTATGCTTGCTGCAGTCAATCCGTGTGAGCGATGGAGGGGAAAATCGAAGTACACTAGCAGAAGCGAACAAGAGAGATACTCACGCTTGTTGGCCGGGCCATCTTGTGCGAAGGAGAGAATGGTATCCGTAAGGGTGATTTGTTTGACCGTTACTCTCCGAACATGGTCTCGCCGAGGGAGTGAATCCTTGCCGGCGGAAGGGGGGCTTAATGCGACGAGATGGCGAGGTCGCAAAAGATAGAAGGCGCCGTCATCGACGTCAGGGATTTCTGCGCTGGATGGCGGACGCAAATTAATTTGGAGCCTACGCCGCGCCGGAGCTTACCCGTTTCGGCAATCGGCAGAGCAGCTTTGGGGTGGATAATTGTAAGATTCATGATTGGCTCTTGACGCCCCGAGGACCTGCCGCATAGCCGCGTCTACGGTCTGTAAGTAACAGACGTGCACTCGAGTCCTTCCATTGTGATGTCTATCCGTATCGGCTTGCCAAGTGCCTTGAATTCGCATTGCTGCATCGCATCTGCTTATGACCGGCTGAGCACCAAAGGTAGGCGACGGCAATTACTTGGAGAATCCTACAGCCTAGCTTTCTTCATAATCTTTTGTTAGGAACCGTCGTGAGAAATACCTTCGAGGAATCGGTTACCTGAGGATGTGTTGCCTTCCCCAGAAAGCAGCAACGTAGGTGGTACCTTAGGTCACATGACCGACGTTACCTTAGGCACCTTATCTACCTAAGGTACTGCGTACGCAGATGTCTCGTGCCCCAGCGAAGCGCGCAGTCCAGTATTCCACGCTCCTCGGCGCCCTGTCCTCCCCACCGTTCCAGCATCTTCGGTCCAGGTCCCAGGCCACGGTCTGCCAGGTCAGCTGGAATGGCCTAGCGCAGGAGGTGTTCCCTTCCCGGGCCATGTCAAAGGACATCACTGCTACAGGGCTCGCTCCAGGCATTTTGGCGCCTACCTCAGGTTCCATCACTGTTGCACAGCCTGGTTGCCTTACGTAAGACACCCGACGCCTGGTAGTCGACGCATAAGCCTCCACCCGTCTGTCTACCTTACCTAAGGTACCTACTCTGTAGTCTGCCCGTACACTACTTTCGCCCCTTAGCGAGGTGCACTTCCATCGGCTGCCCCCAAAACACACCGAGCCAACCGCCGTGACTGCAGGAGGAACAGCAAAAGAAGCCCGCCCGCTACCTTACGGCTGTTTCCCGTCGCACTCGTCGGCTTTTCCTTGCATTGTTCTTCAGCAACCTCCAAACAACCGTCATTCCTTTTGCCGCCTTTCTTCCCTCCCGACGTCTCCTACGATTCCGACTTACGATCGACATTTCTCCTTCTCGCTTTTTTCTTCCTGTCCCTCTGCGTTCCTCTCAACCCGACCTTCTTCCGACGTCCCCTGCCTGACCATTTCCCTTCTTCCTATCGCCGTTTCAATCAACGCTACCTTAGTCACATCGTCCGCAGTGGCGAAAGGGGCATTTCCACTGCCTCGTTTTCAACACGCCATCAAAGGACCCAAAAGAGACCCGTCAAGATGGCTGGACGTTATGAGAGGGTGAGTCCTCAAGGCTTGGACTCAAAAACTTCTACCCAGGCGACACACACTGACGTCTTGTTTCATCAGGTGAATGCCCACGATCACGACGAAGACGACTTCGACGCCCCCAACTCCGCTCCGCCAAGACGACAGTCTCAGCCCGTTCCCATCTCACCACCGCCCTCTTTCCACTCCAGAGCGTCCTCGCGCGACCGTCGTGGAGTCGATCCCGCACTGGCAGATGCCTTCGATACCGACGGTGACGATAGCGATGACGACGCCGATGACCGACAACGCTTAGTCCGCGCCGACTCCACTCAGGCTTCCCGCGACGCATCACGCAACCCTTCCTCCGACTCGAGACCCCAACCCGAACGCCATGTCACGCAACTGCCGCCAACAACCTCAATCACCGCCGGCGGCCCGACAACGCCCTTTCGCATTTATGGCAGCGGCATCCAAAATGAAGGCGTCTTTTCCAACTTGACTGCGAAACCTGAGCGTGGCGGCGAGGTCAAAGAAGAGCAACCTCCCGTATGTCCCGCATCAACCCCCAGGGGCACAGCACCTGTGACATTGTGACATCGAACGATTACTGACAGGAAACAGACGTACGAGCAGGCCGCTGCCGATGCCGCTCCTCCCTACTGGGAAACCACGATCCTCGCACCCGGCCTCGGTGGCCCCGACGAAGTCTACATCGACGGCATGCCGGTTGGCTCACTCTTCAGTTTCGTCTGGAACGGCATGATCTCCATGTCCTTCCAGATCGTCGGGTTCATCCTCACCTACCTCCTGCACTCAACCCACGCCGCCAAGAATGGTTCGCGCGCCGGCCTCGGCATCACGCTGATACAGTATGGTTTCTACATGAAGGGAACGACGGAAGGTGACCATCCACCCAAGATGAACGGCCAAGATGGCTACGCTGCGCCTCCCGATCCGAATTCTCACAATTTCGACCCCAACGCGGTGACGGGCGAGGGTGGCGGCGGCGTCTCGGACATCACCGGACAGGAGTGGATCGCGTATATTCTGATGGTTGTTGGCTGGTTCGTCCTCATCAGATCTGTTAGCGACTACCTGAAGGCGAGGCGGCATGAACAGCTGGTGCTCCAGAGCCCGGACCGCGGCCTGCCCGTGCCCATCATTGCCGAGGGCGAATCGACGGAGAGGGTGGTTTAGTTTTGGCGTCTTTATGCATCACAACGCGCAGCAGTATGTAGCAGGCCGTTCGTTTACTGGACGAAAGGCCTACAGCAACAGCAGCCTTTGCTATTTCTTTGGCTTTGTCATCGTGGGGTGCTAATGGGATGGGAATTAACGGCGTCGGGTAATCTGCATATATCTTTGGCCCTGGGAGCGCGAGGCCTCCCTCAGTATCACAACTGAGTTTATAGTACATCTGCTCTTCGAGTACGTAATCAGCGTGACAAACAGACGATCTCGTAATCCGCTGGCGGAAAGCAGGCTTCGGCAGCGTTGATCATTGCCAGATATTACGGCTGGTCTCGCCAGAGCCCAACGGTGACATTCCTTGGATGTTCATGGGGAATCTTTGATGGGAATCTACTCTACACTAGGTAGTGTTCGCAGCGGGATGGTCCGTAAGCGGGGGCGAAGGTTTAGCGCTCGCCGGGGTGTTGTGGGCCCGAAACTCGAACGGTTTACTGCAGTTGCCCCTCATCTCCAGCGGTTCTAGAAGCTCTGGAGAAGCGAGTTACATCATTCCACGCGAACCATCGCCCGAGAACATCGACCTGCTCCCGTCGCACCACACCCACACTGGACGCACACATTATCTATGTAGGCGCACCTTCCATTCTTCATGTTGATACCTTACCCTATCTACCTTAAGGTATGTAAGGTAGCTCACTCAACACACCGCGAGCCAAACCTTGCCACCCGCTCTCACCATTAATCGGGTTTATTAGCCACCACGGTTTGTCGCTACCGTTCCGTTCGGAGAGCTCTCGAGCTCGTCTCAAGCTCCATCGTCGACCAAACCACACGCAAAGTACACCGTTTTTCCTCTCTTAACGTCAAGATGGCCTGGCGGAGCTCCGGTGCTTCAAACAGAGACCTCGTCGAGAACATGTGGCGTAATGGTCTTATCAAGGACCAACGGGTCAAGGACGCCTTTCTCAAGGTACACACACGGCATGCCGCGTCGCCTCGTCACCTCGCCGAGGCACCGGCTGGCGCGAGCAGAGGTGCTGACATTCCAGGTTGACCGCGCACACTACGCCCCCTCCGCCCCCTACGAAGACTCTCCCCAGTCCATCGGTCACAAGGCAACCATCTCCGCGCCGCACATGCATGCCACCGCCGCCGAGTCCCTCCTCCCGCACCTCATCCCCTCCGCGACGAAACCAGCTCCGCGCGTGCTAGACATAGGCTCCGGTTCGGGGTACCTGACGCACCTGCTCGCGGAACTCGTGGGAGCAAATGGTCTGGTCGTCGGACTGGAACACATCGGAGCGCTGAGGGACCTGGGAGAGCGCAACATGCGGAAAAGCGACGAAGGGCGGGCTTTGCTGGACAGCGGCAAGGTGCGATTTCACACGGGCGACGGGAGGAAGGGGTGGGTAGAAGCCCCGCGGCCAGGGGAAGAGGGAGCCGGCCCCGGGTGGGATGCCATTCACGTCGGCGCCGCGGCCGTGGAGCTCCATCAGGAGCTGGTGGATCAGCTGCGCGCACCGGGCAGGTGAGTAGCAGACCGCCCGTAATTCGACGACGGTCGTCGCGGGGGCTGACTCTCGTATAGAATGTTCATCCCCGTTGAGGACGACAAGGGCCACAACCAGTACGTATGGTCCATTGACAAGAAGGAGGACGGCTCCGTCGTTAAGGAGAAGCTTTTCGGTGTTCGATATGTGCCCTTGACGGACGCGCCCAAGTCATAAAGTCCGGGAATCATGGCACCCCCTCAAAATTTAATCGACATGCCGCGGCTGGAAATATAATGCCCATTTCTGTATCGTCAGGTGCCAAGACCACGACAAAACGGGCAGGGCTGGTAGTCAGTCGCAGGGGAGAACGATCATTATACACCTTCTTGTGATTATGTACATGTGGATATCTTGTGACTATTGTATGCGAGGGCAGGTTCCAGACCATCCACCGTTCTGCTCCAGTCCAAAAATGCCGCGCCTTAGAGAGAGGTTCCTAATAAATTATGAATTCATTCAAATCTGATTTTGCTCCTCTTCCTTCGCAGCCTCTGCCTGCCGAGACTCCATCTCTTGGTCTAGTTTCGTGTACTCTAACACCACGTTCCCTATTCGCGGCATGTGCTTTATACTGAGAAATGCCTGTCCATGGTCCATGCCAGCCAGGTACATCAGCTCCAGCTCCCCCTGCCCTGACCATCTGTCGGGCGTAGTGGACCACTCGTGCTTATCGGCACGGCTGTAGTTGAGGTCGCCGAAGTAGACATAGCTGGCCACCGCATCTGGATCTGTCACGCAGTCCTCGCCACCCAATACTACTGTCGTACGTTTCCCTTGAAGCTCAGGGGTCCAGAGAATGAAGTCCTGCCAGCGGAAGCGCCTCGCCAACGTGTGCGCTGTCATCGCGTCCGTGGCTACAAACCAGATCTCCCATTCATTGCCCCATTTCGGTGTTCGTCGTGTGAAATTGTAGGCCACTGCAGGAAGATGGAGCAACAGCGAAACGGGATCGATGAGGACGATGGAGTTAATGCGCCTCGCTAGGTCTGGTTTCTTGAGAAGGGGTGCCGCAAACAGGGTACCGAAAGAGTTTCCCACAAACACAAAGTCGTCGTAATTTTGTTGGTTGAGAATGGCATCCATGCCGGCGACAAGCTCATCGGTTGGGGGCAACGGCGGGCAAATGCGTGAAGAGACGGGTAGTATCTCAATGCAGAGCACACCGACGTCCTTGGGAATCGTCCACAGCCAGTACAGGTATGGAAGCAGGCCTACGCCGACTCCATGTATAAACAGGATGGGGCGATGTTCCTTGGAAGAATGAGGGCGACAGAAGTAACTCAGCTGCGAGCTATTCGATTCATTCGGTGCCAGGAGGGTCATAGGTCGCAGAGGGAAAACAGAGAAGAAGGTCTTGCGAGGTTGTCGATAAAACTTGAACCCTCTAATCGCTAGGACAACGGTCACAAAGAGGTCGAGACCACCTACTATCTAATTTTGTCTCATGAGCTGCTGGCTCGTCACCGAGAGAGGAGAGACTTACGAGATAGAACAGCAAGCTGCGATGTCTGATATCGATTGGGTCGAAACTGAGGCGCATTGGGGTAGAGTCACCATATCCTTTCTTGATGGCTACTCCCGCGCGCTCTTCTGCATCTGCAATGTATTCCTCGAGTTCGGCGTCGTGCTCTCCTGGATTTCCCTGCTTGTCAAACAACGCCCACATCAACCAGTCCTTCACGTTCTCTCTGCGAATATCCCCGAGCTGGGCGTTGCAATGCCATTTCCGTATGTACTGCTCGACGTCTGGGGCGTGGTCAAGACCCTTTTGGAAGAATTGCCGGCGTTCGGCCTGCGATAATGGTTCGACTTCGAAGCCCGGCTTCTGTAAGCGAGATCGGAACGGAAGATAAAAGGCGAAATAGAAGACAACTTCGATGAGGCCAATGACTTCGATTATGATAGACACGGGGTGTGCGATCCCAGGCACACCTGCGATGGCGAATATGAACCAGAAGTAGATAAAACATAGAAAGCCTAGGTATTGGAAGAAGACCACCATGGTCCTCACCAGGATGAGTTCCGGGACAGACTTCCCCACAAGCATGATGAATAACTCAATGTGGGATTAATGATTGGTCTATGGTCGATAAGAAGATCACGTCTACTTGCTGTCAAAAGATGCCATCCGGAGGCACACTGCGACCTTTATTGTGATCATAGGGAGAAGCGTAGTCCGATAGCTGGGAGCCCGTGTCAGAGATCTACGAAACAGCATGGATGAGGCCTGGGTAGTGATGACCTCCGACCGAGGGGAAAAGTCACAAAGGCCCTTGCTTTTGACTTGTGATTTGAGAAGTTGCTCATTGCGATTGCTCCGCTACGCTCCTTGAGGAAGAAAGTGATGTGAGAGTTCAGATGAAACTCAAACGATCCTGCCCACGCTGGAGTACATCGCCGCATCAAGTACTGTATGAGAATAGGGGAGACTTCCTTCGCCACAACGAAACGTCACGTTTGCGCATCAAGGTTGGGTTCGCAGGGATATGCATATTGTCTGAAGTATTGCCGACGGCCGTCTTGCGGGCTGCCAGGACAAGTTGGTGGTCAAAGACTGGACAACGATGCCAAGTGCGAAGCCAATTTCCCGACGATATCGCAAAATGATACCTGCAGGGTTGTAATGCAACAACTCTACGAGTGTGTGCGATATCCGGAATGTCACGCTTGACCGAAGACTTGTGTCGTCTGGATAAAGAGATGAAGAGCCGTGGTGGAGACGATGTGAAGGGTGCCGGTTTCAAGAGCCTCAGAAGGGTCAGTTTCGCAGAGCACACTCGAGTACGCGAAGGTCACGCAGCGCCAATAGCCTCTGAGAGTCACTAATTGAAGATCGAGAATTGCAAACGAGTCAGGTAAGAGGGGTTTGGCAGCAAGGTTTGAACCCAATGGGCGATGGTGATGAACAATGCATCAGCAGCACCGAGGAGGCGCAGGGTTTCGGTCGACTGATGAACTGCAAGAGAACCGAATGACCAAGTGCTCGGGTAGAGGCCGCGTGCTATTTGATGCCACCTTTTTCATGGATCATGGAATCGTGGGTGAGGAACCGGCCAATTTGTCCTATTTCTGTCCAGAGAAGCTTATCGTGTCTATATTGTACGGGTCCACGCGACAAACCGGATGCAACGCATGGGCGGAGGAATTATCGACCGTCGACGACTCCTTTCCTGTCAGTGAAATATTTTTGTGGCGTCAGGGATTCCATCCTTCCACCGAGATGTTTAGTTGTAGCCCAAATCACCATTCGCGATTCGGCTCAACATGAAGTCTCCACCATGATGTGGTTTTGCTCTCGATGCCATCCTACGGAGACTTGCCATATCGCCAGGGTTGTTGGGGAGGAATTAAAAGGCATCGCCTCCGTCGCATCCAGATCATCACTGCTGTCGTGATCACCACTGTAATCACCATCAACAAACATTGTTGAGTTCTTCGCCCTGTCGGCCCTTAAGTGCCTGTTTTGTTGCTGTGTTTATCAAGTTGTAAGTGACTCACTAGAGCCCTGCTTCCATGAAGCTGGTGGGCCTACGCAGCGCTCAAAAGTAGCGTCCCTTACCGATACTTGAACGCCACTTGTCCGTAGGAGGCTGCGCACGGACATGCCCTGGTCGAGGGGTACATCCCGGCTTGCCGACCCCGGTTCTCCACCTTCGTTCGCACACTCAGTGATCGTCGCATCCGTAATCGGGTCGCCCGTCTCCACTTTTAGAGTCCGCTAACGACCCCCGAAGACGATACTCTTCCTCGGGGCCAGCGGCTGTGGCCAGGCTGCCTTACGCCGATCGCTGGCCGCCCGCTTCATATGCATAGCACTATATCGGAACCCAGACAAGCTTACCTCTGTCCTCTCCCCCGAACTTGTACCAATCTACACGTTTTGAAGGGCAACACGCACGATATGGAGGCGATCAAGAATTGTGTCGTTTTGCCTTATGACGCAACATCCTTTGTGGACTTCCTCGTCTCCACTATTGGTGCCTGGTTTGGGGTACGTAAAAGCACTCTCGAGGACGTACATGTAAGCGAGCGTGGCATGGTTGTTCTTCTTGGTTCAATCAAGAGTCTTCGCGCTAAAAAGGGAGTCTCTGGACGACCTCGTGTCATCGGACAGTGTAGTAACGGCATATCTAAGTTCGGCAGAGACACACCGTCTATCATTTATCCTGTATATCAGGGCCTCTCTCCCCACCCCACCAGAATAAGCACGCGTTGGAGGAGCTTCTCTTCAACTCCGGCGAAGAATGGACGGTTCTTCGTGCCAGTTTTCTCACCGACAGAAGGGAAACCGCTGGTGTTGCAATCCAGGTTGATGTCGAAGATCCTGTCAGCAGCGTGGAAAACCTAGCCATAGGTTATACGATTAACCGAGAGGATGGGGACAGATAGATGTTAGAGAATGTATTGAACTGCAGCAACGACACATATGTTCGCAAAGTTGCCACCCATCACATACTAATGGCTTGAATATATGCACCGCACTTAAGAATATACTTAGGCCTCGCTCCTCAAATGGCGGGCTATAAAGACGTCTCATCTTATGCACTTCACAACAGAATAGTTTCGGACTAGTATTTCAACATGAGCTTTGTCGGTTGGTACATAACGCACCAGGGCAGAGACTCTTGTCAGCCATACGATTGGCTCAAAGGATTGACGCTGATACTGTACATTTCTGATGTACGTCGGTTGTGTAAGGTGGACACGTGGTACTTTGGAGTAGATGTGCGCCCTTCGACGACATCATCTGCTCTTATGATTACTAATTAATGACCTGCAGCTAAGATACATCACTAGGAAAAGATAAAAGCACCGCGAAATCCTAACAACGGTCGTCTGACTTTTGGACAGGAAATCCATACGCAAATCATTGAACTCCAAACACACCTGCAACACATGTTCAGCATCGCAGAACAGAATGACGAATCAATTCAAGGCCGTTTTCTTCGACTTCATGGGAACGTGCCTTGATTGGCACTCAAGTGTCCTCCAATCTTGGCCATCTTCAGTCCCGAGGGACGAGGCTTCTAAACTCACGTTAGAATGGCGCAGACAATACTTCATCGAAATCAACACGAGGTTCCGCCAAGAGCTTCCACCAGAGAACATCGACGTAACTTTGATCCGCATCCTCGAAGGTATTACGGACGGGCTGCCGCAGGGCAGCACGATATTTGATGCCTCTACGAAACAAAGAATGATCGATGCATGGCACTCTCAGTCCGCATGGCCAGAGGTACGGGAAGCTATAGGAAGCGTTAGGCAAGATCTCGGGCTTGAAGTCTTCGTGCATGCAAATGGCACGAGTCGGCTGCAACTAGACCTTTGTCGTTCTTCAGGGCTGAAATTCGACATGCTTTTCTCAAGCCAATTGTTAGGTCTCTACAAGCCCAACCTGGGAGCCTATAGGAAAGCACTTGATCTCGTAGATGCTAAAGCGGAGGACGTCGTCATGGTTGCGGCCCACGCGTATGATCTACGGGCGGCCAAGGAGATGGGAATGAAAACAATCTACGTGCATCGTTGGACGGACGACATTGATGAGGACATGGACGAAGTAAGAAATGAGTTCGACGTGGTTCTCGAGGGCATGCAGAACTTGCCTGACGCTATCAAGGAGCTGTCATGAGGGAGCCAAGAGGTTTAGATAGCAGCCGACAACGCAACGCAGTTCGTGGAAGGCACATTCTTAGTTACTAGAGGCCGTAGTCTGAATCTATCTGATGCGGGAAATCTGCACCATTGTCTTTATTTCCCGATTGGGTTGGCAACAATTTCTGCGATTACAGCGTCTAGGTCCTCGTCTTCCAAATCCAAAGCCTTCATGGCGAAGTCAGGATGCTTGGTCCAATCGGCTTCTAAAGTGCCGACTGCAAATACAAGGTCTTCGATGGCATCGTGATCCCCTGCATCTGCCTTCGTCTTGCGCTCTTCGATGAACTTTTGAGAGTTGAGGTCGTTGACTGTCCATACCCCGCCTGTTGCCTTCTCCAGACTCTTGATGAGTTCCTTTTGAGTGATGCAGAAACTCTGAATGAAAAGCGTCTTGTTTCTCGTCACGTCGGTGACACCTTGCCGAAGAATACGCACGACGGCTTCACCCACCCTGGGCAGAGTGGCGGCAGATGCTTTCAAGTTTCCGCCATCAATAACGTCGATCAGCTTTTTGTCCAAATACGCGTGTAGAAAGCCTTCTCTGATGCCCCAGTCGAAGAAATGACCGCAGACGATGCCCGTCCATGCGAAATCTTTGTTCTTGTCGGCCAATTCCTGAGCCCTGAGTCGCACGGCTCTCTTGTGGCGATAGAGGGGAATGAGCTCGCGGGCGCGAGGGTTATCAGCGTCAATGCTGCCGAAATCGGCGGGGATAAAGTGCTTCACGCCGGCGGCCTCCGCGGCCTCAGCGATGCGCAGATGCTGTTCAAGGTTTCGCAGACGGAAGCTGACGACGACGGCATCTTGCCCGGCGAATGCCTTCTTCAAGCCATCAAAAGAGAGATCGCTATCGACTTCGACGACAGCAACGTGTTCAGCTGGGTACTGGATATGACTCTTGGAGCCTACACGCCTTAGAGCACTGAGTTTGAAAGACTGGGAGGCAACCAGGGCATCTAGGATTTTGGCGCCCAAGGTGCCATTGGCACCGATAACGAGGACTGATTTCGCCATGAGAGGCAACCACGCGAGACTGATTCAATTGATTGAGGCGCGGTTCGAGAACGAGACAAAAAAAGATTGTTTGGGAACACGCTGTATTGCGTTGGAGTTAAGAAAGTGACTTGGGGCCGGCTTGCGGGGTATGACAGCGCTCGGCGACAGTTTCCGAATTTCGCCTCTTCAAAGCCGCACGGTGGGCAGCCCGCGGGATACTACCCGGCGTGGTGGACGGCCGACGACCGCGACCTCTTTCAGCCTGGGCGATGCAGCACTTGACATCGTCTCCAATGGGTCTGAGACACGGAGGCTCATGAGCGCATAGATTGACAATGAGGTGGCCATGGTCGCTGCAGTAGATCGGGCCGGGACAGCCTTTACGAGAGTTATTACGTTGAGCTGTCTCGTCTACTAGGTGGTCGCGATTAAAGCAGTGCCGACGGTCGCAGAGGTGGGAGACTTACTTGCTCGGTCGGGTTTTGGCCATGAACTGCTGCGAAAGACACAATGTGAAGGAGGAAAGCTTTCTGGGCACTTCTGCCTGTGAGCCCTCTCGTCGCAGCGGAATTCGGCTTCGTCCAGACCTACGAGTATCAAGATAGGCGGTAAATGAAAGGATCTGCATTTTTGGGCATAGCAGTCACTTACCTGGCAATAGCCATCGCCTTTTTTTTTTATACTGAAGCAAGCCAGCAGTTGGTGCGACTGTCAATCCGGCAGTTATGTTTCAATTTATCTTGCACGATCTGACAGGAACGATCCCGCCCCGATTCGACCATAATGTTGATGGGTGCCATAGTTGACAGCTGCTCTATCTTCTGGGAAATAAAAGCCTGAGTCTGATCGTCAATTTTCAAACACTGTTGCCCCTTAATGTGCGTCGCTGGAGCCTGTACTTTACCTTAGCCACTAACCAAATGACTGGCGGATGGGGGAAGCGAGAGACCGCCAAGAGAGAGGTTCGGCTGGATGCGACTTAAATCCGGGCGCGAGCTCCAAAATGCGACGGTGTGGTAAGGGAGAAGGTTGCGCGTTTAATACCCATGCATGCTTTAAATGGTTCTTATCGGACTCATTCTATCCAAGGAACGAAGAAAAACAAGAGGCGGCAACAGATCGAATTGTCATTTATCCACATTTGTTATGATAGTCACATCATTCAGACGCTTCGCAGAACGCTCAAGCTGCTTCAGCTACCCACGATGTCCACCAAGCGGATTGTGCTCATTACTGGTGCTAACACCGGCATTGGATACGAGACTGTAAAGCAGCTTCTTAAGTCTGACCGGCCATATCACATCATATTAGGATCAAGATCGCCGGACAAGGGAGATGAAGCCATTGCTCGGCTCAAGGATGAATACCCTGCTACCCCGAGCTCTTTGCAGTCCCTGCAGATCGAGGTCACCAGCGACGACTCCATCTCAAAAGCTTTCCAGAAAATCAGCGATGAACATGGAGTTGTTGATATACTGGTCAACAATGCCGGTGAGAACTTATTCGCCCTTACGGGACCCTTCCGAGAGCTGACATGGACATTGCAATTATAGGGGCCTCATTCGACGGTACCATCGTCGCCCGCGCCAATGATATCGCCGCTGTCCGTGAGTCCTTTAACAAGGCGTACGACGTTAACACCTCGGGTGCCCACGTCATCACACACGCTTTCGCACCTTTGCTACTGAAATCATCAGACCCGCGTCTCCTCTTTGTCACCAGTGGTCTTTCTAATCTCACCGCCATCGCGAGCCATGGTCTCATGCCACACTTGGGCAAGATAACAACTCCTGCGGGATGGCCGAAGGGCCCAACGCCGATGGGCTACCGTTCAAGCAAGGTTGCATTAAACATGGTGATGTTGAGTTGGCACTACCTCTTCGAGCAGGACGGTGTCAAGGTTTGGGGGATTTCGCCAGGATTCCTGGCTACTGGCTTGGGGGGCAATCCCGAGTTGCTCAAGAAAATGGGAGCTGAAGAACCAAGGAAGGGCGGCGAGCTGATCAAGAAAGTCATAGAAGGTGACAGAGATGGCGATGTTGGCAAGATTGTGACACAGGATGGCGTACAGTCGTGGTAGACTGTCTAAAATAGAGGCTCAGGGTTTAAAATTGGGGCAAACAAAACCTCGAAATATTTCTTATTGAACCAAGAATGGGCTGGCTTAAAGAAAACGAGCTTGACCGAATCGTCTGGCGTGTCCCTCGTTGAGTTATTACAGCTAACTCTCTGAGACGCTGGAGACTGGCTGGCTGTATTGAAGTAGCGCGGAAGCCGGCATGCAGCATTGACTCCAGCACCATCCGGCCGAGATTTTTCCCCGCTCGCCTGACTTGTACCTTGGGCGAGGACCCTCGAACACGGAGCTCCAGCATTATTGGCTGCAGTTCCTACACAAAATGGCCCAGCTGTCTGTTTACTATTGGGCGCCACGTCACAGCTCCCGAGACTCCTGACTCCTGAGACAAACAGCCCCCCGTGGGACGGGGGAAAGCTGCCCCCAGGCTCCGCGCCGAGGGCCATGGGGCTGGTTTCTAAAGCTATGGACTGGTCTAATTGGGGAGCCTAAGCTTACATACTGCAGCAAGCTTTGAGCGAACACAGGCACCATCCTCGATGTGACAACATGGCTACTCGACGACAGCGGCGCTCCATCATCATCGGCGCCATCCTCTTCGGCTTCCTGCTCTTCAACACGTTACAACCCTCCGACCACCGACCGAGGCCAAAATATGGCAACATTCCCATTGTGCAAAGTAGCTACAATTGGGCGAGCCATCAACACAAATACGCGATTGCTCCAGAGTCGATGCACCACCTCCCCATCGAACCGCCGAAGGAACTTCCACGTGTCCAATTCGCGCCCAGCGCGAAGCGCGGTAAATCAAACGATGCGACGTCCGAGTCACGGCGAGCTGCGGTTCGAGAAACATTTGTCAAGAGTTGGGAGAGCTATAAGAAATACGCCTGGGAGTATGACGAGCTGATGCCCGTTTCTGCCAAGGGCAAGAACACCTTTGGGGGTTACGCAGCTACCCTCGTTGACGCGCTCGATACCCTGTGGATAATGGATTTACACGATGAATTTGGGCTCGCTTTGGCGTTCATCGCGAAGATTGATTGGGACAACACGGCCGAAACCTCCGTCAATGTCTTTGAGACAACCATCCGCCATCTTGGTGGTCTTCTCAGTGCCTACGACCTCAGCGGCGAACCAGTCCTTTTGGCCAAGGCCATCCAGCTAGGGGATATGCTGTATGCTGCCTTTGATACCCCTAATCGTATGCCTCCATTCTGGTTAGACTTCAAAGCGGCAAAGAGCGGGGAGCTCATTGCCGGCACAAACGATCCTTCGGCTTCGCCTTGTTCGCTATCTCTAGAGTTCACCAGGCTTTCTCAGCTAACTGGCGAACCAAAGTACTTCGATGCGATCGAAAGAGTCAAGCTTTTCCTAGAACGAACACAGCACGAGAGTCAACTGCCCGGGATGTGGCCGGCCTTGATCAACTTTCGCGACGAATCTGTCGTCAACCACAACGAATTCACCCTAGGCGCTCTCGCTGACTCTCTCTACGAGTACATACCCAAGATGCATGCCTTACTTGGTGGGACTGATCCGGCGTACGAAAAGATGTACCGTGACGCCATGAAAGTGGCTCAACAAAACCTACTGTTTCGACCAATGCTTCCCAACGGCGAAGATATTTTGTTTCCGGGGACGGCCTTTGTCGACAATGGTGTGAGACGAAACCCCGAGAGCCAACATTTGTCTTGTTTTGTTGGCGGTATGTTTGGTCTGGGTGGCAAGTTGTTCGGTATCAAAGAGCATGTTGGCTTGGCCAAGAGACTGGCGCGTGGGTGTGCCTGGGCCTACTCCTCATTCCCCACGGGACTGATGCCTGAGATTTTTGGCATGGTCACATGCCCCTCGTTGAATAAGTGTCCGTGGGATGAGGAGCGCTGGGGGCGCGAGGGAGATGGAAAGTTGAAGAAGGGGTTTTCTCACGCCCGTGACCCTCGATATATACTTCGTCCTGAGGCAATCGAGAGCATCTTTCTTTTGTACAGAATGACGGGGGACCGCGAGTATCAGGATATTGCCTGGACGATGTTCCAGTCCATTGTAAAGGCGACGGAGACACCGTATGCGAACTCCGCCATCGCCGACGTGACAGCGGAAGGCAAAACGAAGAAATTAGACTCGATGGAGGTGAGTGTGATGTATCAAAAAGGAGCCTGAGTTGCGAGCGATGCTAACCTTCTAACGCAACAGAGCTTTTGGTTGTCTGAGACTCTGAAGTATTTCTACCTCATATTCTCACCACCCGATCTCATCAGCCTGGATGACTTTGTGTTGAACACGGAGGCACATCCGCTCAAGAGGCAGAAACCAGTGAAAGCGAGTGCATCCTTTTTTAGCTAAACCGTGGCAGCTAGACCTCTGAGGACCCAGAGCGAGCTTCGGGTAAGCCACTGTGAAGAAGATAGTCGTGCGGTCGAAGTACAATGTAAACAACACCTTCGCCTAGTGCCTAGAGTTGCGAGGCACCAAATTTACAGCAACGAACGCTGTGAATAATGAACCTAATTAATTCATAAGCGTCGCTAACGTCCCAGAGATCCCCGAGACACCGACCATGGCAACCATCCTCCTCCCTTTCGGAGCCCAACGTATATGTACGATCTCGCACCACGCAAGATTTCGGATGACCCTACGTAGAATCCGATGTGTACATCTATACCATGTTCCTTTCTTAAGCTTTCCATCTCAGCAGAGTAACAGATGCCTTCACAAACTCATACGCCCCCTTGCCGTCCCACTTGCCTTCAACGATGCCGACGGGGTTCTGGTTGCCTGTGTTGACGAGAGTGACACTGTTGCCAGTAACAGTATAGACATTAACCTCAGCACCGGAGGTGATGCCGTTCAAGTCCGTAACGAAACTTTTGGTCTCGTGAACATTGACAACTGCCAGGTTGACATAGCCATCATCATCAATTGTGGCACTAACGTCCAGATAAGGGGTTTCAATAGCACCTCTGATCCAGTTGGGCTCGGTGGGCCCCTCATATTCTGGAGACCGAACGTTGGTCGCAATCACTTGACCTCTCATGTACTTGCTGAAGAGCAAGAGAGGCCACCACGTGGTTTGCTTGGTGATGCCCTCTTTGGTGGTCATCAACGGCGATATAACGTTAACCGACTGAGCGATGTTGGCCATACCAATGTACTTGGCTTGACGCACAAACACATTGAGCCAGACACCAACAGCCAGAGCATCCGACAGCGTGTATCTAAGTCAAGTGTTAATGATGACACCTGCTCGAGACGGGATATCCGACTTACGACTCCTCGCCACCCTCTTCACCCGGAGCTCGGACAGGATCCCACACGTTCCACTCGTCGAAGCAGATCTTCTGCCTTTTGCATGTCGGGGGCACTTTGTTTTCGATACGAGCCAAGTCGATGAGGCCTCCTGTGATTTCGATTGCGCGCTCCGCAGCTCGCGGAGCAGTAGCATTCTTGAGATGGTCGTTTGAAGCAGTGTAGAGATGGATGCTGTGCATGTCAATCAGTGAGGCAGTAGTGCTACCGCCAAGGCCGTGCATGCTCCACGTGATGCACTCCTTGATAACGTATGTATCCCAGCTGCTGAAGCCGGTTTCACCACAGAGAATCAGCTCGATGGAGGGATCGAGGAGCTTCATAGCCTTGGCCCATTGGTAGGCCTGCTTGGCGTAATCCTCCTTGGTCATTTGGCCAACCTGCCAGGGACCCCACATTTCGTTGCCCAGCGCCCAGTACTTGACCTGTGATCGTACTGAGTATGCTGCTCTTAGATGGCTGATGGGGCTTTCTTACATTGTAAGGCTTCTCACGACCGTTTTGGCGCCGTAGGTTGGCGTAGTATGTGTCCCTGTCGGAGTTGCAATACTCAAGCCACGCGAGTGCTGCATAGTTGACTCCATCATTAGCAACCCATTGTTGGAACCAGAGTCCGCGAACTGGAAGGTCGACGTACCCTCGTCGAGCGTGCCAGTACCGAAGTTGAGAGCCAGGTAGGGTTCCGCGCCCACGACCTCACACCACTTCATGAACTCGTCCGTTCCGAACTCATTAGACTCAACGCCGATCCAGGCCAATTCAGGCCTAATCTCAAACGAACATTATTAGCCACCGTTGCATTCAAATACGCGTTGCTTACTCCAATCTCCTAGGGTTTAGTGCATTCCGCGTTGCGAACCTGGGATTTGAGAAAGTGTGCAGGGAGGGGATTCACATACCTCTTGGGACGTTTTTCTTTGGGTCCAACACCGTCAATCCAGTGGTAGGTGGCACAGAAGTTGCCGCCGGGATAGCGCATGACAGGACAATTCAGCTCCTTGACAGCTTCAATGACATCCTTGCGGAAGCCATTCTCATCGGAAAGCGGGTTGCCGGGGTCGTAAATGCCACCGTAGATGCAGCGTCCCATGTGCCTGTGGCGTATGTGTTAATCAGACGCGAGGTCCGGGTTTGTGGGAGGAAGCGGCGCGGGGAGCCATGCTTACTCGGTGAAGCCGCCGTATGTGTTGTCATCGACGCGCGCGATTGGGTGGTTGGGATTCACAGAAATGCTAGGGCGGGCATCCTCTGCGATCTTGGTGAAAGTAGCCATGTTCGCGTCAAATGGTGTGTTCGATCCGGACCGTGTACTTTTGTGAGCGTACCAATGTTCCTGACTCTATCTGGCAACTTTATGCACAAAAAAGCAGCCGTTCGATGAGTGGTGGAAATGAGCGTGGCCTGTTTACCTCACGGTTCCGGATCGAGGCCGAATATGAAGTCGCCAGGGCGGGGGGCAAGCGGTGAGACAACAGGGTCATGGAAGCAACGGCAGAAAAGAAGCAGAGCAAGATATTGGGCCGGCAGTGAAAGAATTGCGGATCACGCCGTTCTCGGATCTATTCCCGCGACGTTCGCGCTGAGATGCTCGAAGACTGGACGGGCTCGAGTGAGCGGGTCCACAATGAATACTCGGCAAAGTCATCCAGTGGTGAGCGGAGAAGAGCGCGGCTCTGGACGTGTGGACGTTGGAACTTGGAGGTGACGGAACAGGCGCACGAATCATACGAAATACCATGCGGAGAGAGTCGATAACAACGCGGGTGCATGATCTCGAAGTGGGGAGACGGGCTCCGTGAGCAGACGGATTGGTTTGTCGGTGCAAACTTGGCGGATAGGCATGGAGTGCCAAGTGCCAAGGTCGATGGAATTAAGCTACGGATATCAACAGAGAGAGGCCCGTCTCGGAAACGGTCGAGAGGGGGCCGATTGAAGAGGCTGGAGAGCGGGGGGCCGAGTGTGGGGTTTCGCCAGGCCTGTATCCGTACAGGGTGGTGATTGGGGCGCATACGACATGAAGCTAATGTCAATGAAGCTTGATTCTCCTCCAATCTCTTGTGGGCAGGCAGAACGGTCCTACCTCGAAACCAACAGGACTTCAAAAACCCCAAGCTCCACTGCGCAGAAAATCGGTCGGTGCTGATGAACCGAACCACAGTCCATACATACCTTACTAAGTACATGATACCACAGTGGCACAGCCTCATCTGGTGTCCTGGCAGCTTTCCCCGCGTGCCGCGCACCCATAAAGTGATAAAGTGTGGGGTTTGGAGAACCGGCAGCCAGCAAACTGACGCGACCCCAAATCCTGGCGCAACCTGGGGCATGGGGTCGAGGGCCGGGGCAACCGTCACCGACGCGGCCTCACCACGGGTTGGTAGCACGCGGAAATGCGAACAAAGTCAGGGGTCTTCACACTCGCCTGCCCATTCATTGATTGGATTGCGCTAAGCAAACCGCGGGATTCAAACCCCATGTTTCTCCCACGGGGTCGCTCCAACGAACTTCCTATAAAGACGCGACGATCCCTTCTTCTGCCTCAACTCCAGGTTTCGTCGCATTTTGAAGAGTCTGTTCGGTCGTCATCATCGTATGAATGTGCCCCACCGCCCGCGAGCCACTTCGGACGTCGGCAAACGATCAAAATCGGCTTTTCTCTGCTCTAGCAGCACCTAGCCCTAGCCCAACATGGCTCTCCCTCCCAAGTGGTACCAGTTCCTTGTGAGCGTTTTCGCCTCACTCGGCTCCCTCAATTACGGTTACGATTTAGGCGTCATTGCATCCGCAATCGCTTCGCAATCCTTCAAGACCAAGTTCGGCGAGGACCCCAAGGAAATGTACGCGGCACTCCGCCAGCCCCTCTCTCTCAAATCACTCGAGCTGACATTGTCCAAGCGGCGCCGTTGTGTCATGTTTCACCGGAGGAGCTTTCATCGGCGCAGGCTGCGCCGGTCCGGCCGGTGATAAACTCGGCCGTAAAATGACTATCCTCATCGGTGGTACCATCTTTGTTCTCGGCGGTGCTTTCCAGGCTGCTGCGCAAAATCTTGGCTATCTCTACGCCGGCCGCGCTCTGGCTGGCGTCGGGTAAGTCCAGCACTCCACTGCAGCGTATGCGGTATCATCGTTGACCCTTTCTTCACAGTATCGGCTTCTTGACCATGATCATTCCCCTTTACCAGGCCGAACTCTGCCACCCCAGTATCCGTGGACGGGTCACAGCTTTGCAGCAGTTCATGCTTGGAGTTGGTGCTCTGGCTGCCGCTTGGATCTCGTACGGAACTTACATCGGGTTTGCACCCACGGATAACAACCAATGGCGTGTCAGTCTCGGTATCCAGTGTATCCCTGGTGGTATTCTGGCTCTGTTGATCCTGTTCTTCCCCGAGTCGCCTCGTTGGCTTATCGACCACGGTCGTGTCGATGAAGGTCTCCAAACTCTGGCAAAGCTGCACGCCCACGGCGATGTAAACGATGCCTGGGTCCGTGCCGAATTCGACCAGATTCAAGACTCGATTGCCACTGAGCATGAGGGGTCAGCCAAATCGTACAAGGAGCTGTTCACTGACAAGTCTTGTTTCCGTCGCCTGTTCTTAGCTTGCGCTCTTCAAGCATCGATCCAAATGACTGGTGTCAGGTAGGTGTCTCTGCGAGTCATGCAGCCACTCGAAGCTTGGTGCTGACCAGATCTCCAGTGCCATCCAATATTATTCGGTCGCCATCTATGAGAAGATTGGCATTGCCGGTGACGAGACCCTCCGCTACCAGGCTATATCCTCCGTTATTGCGCTTGTGGCTCAGTTCCTCTGTATGATGCTTGTCGACAAGACCGGTCGTCGATGGCCTCTGATCTTCGGCAACATTGGCAATTGCATCACCTTCATCATCGCCACAATCCTACTAGCCAAGTTTCCCCCAGGTTCCGAACATGCTACTGGAGGTGCCGCCTGGGGATTTATTGCCATGACCTGGCTGTACAACTTCAGCTTTAGTGCTACCTGTGGACCCCTGTCTTGGATCATCCCTGCTGAGATCTTCGACATGAAGACTCGTTCGAAGGGTGTCTCGATTGCCACCATGACCTCCTTTGCTTTCAACACTCTTATTGGGCAGACCACCTCAGTGGCGCTAGACGACAAGAGCGGCATCGGCTGGCGCTGGTACATTCTCTTCATTGTAAGCCTACACATGGTCTCTACTCTACATTCGATACGTGAAGCTGACTTTGCTGTTTGCAGGTATGCAACTTCACGAATGCTGTTTTCTTCTGGTGCTTCCTTCCTGAGACCGCAAAACGTCCATTGGAGGAGATGAGATACCTTTTCACAGAAGCGCCTCTCTTTGTTCCTACCATGGATCGTAGCACCGTCGAGACTCATGATCTTGAGCGCAGGGTCGAAGCTGTTGAACAGAAGCAGGCCCACGAGACGGAGCATATTTGATCTTACCCACGCCATAATTCGCCTGAATATAAGTAACTTAGTATCTAATGTAAGACCAAGTAGCTCATCTGAGCATACATCGAAGATGCTCCGAATGAGTTGACTACGGTCCACCCTTGTGATTTGTGAAGCCTATGTGTTCCATTTTCTGACCTAACCTTCCTTCAGTACCAGTCACATGATGCTATTCTCCTAGCTCTTAGCAATACCTCCAAATACTGGCTCGACAACCTTCGTTATCGGTAACCGTACACGGCTTGGGGTTGCGCTATATCACGACGATACCCATGCCCATGGCCTTGTCCGTATCCAGACTCTATCATCTGCGGACCGCCGCGGCGGCGTTGTGCGGGTGCGAGTTGCGAGAACGTCTTCGTCCTTCCACCAATATTGGGCTGACGCGGTTGGCGTTTGTCCTGAAGCAGCAGTAATAGTAGCATAGCACGTAAAAGACGTAGAAGATGAAACCCCAGATTACTACGCCGATGATTTCTCCGGTTGCGCGTCGTCTTCGTCGTCTATGAGCCTGCGACTCGAAATCAGGCATGATGTGTTTAACGTGTAATCTCAAAACAGCACTTTACCAGTTCAATACTCAAGGACTTGATCGTGGTGGCACTTGTCTTCCGGATGATACGTTGCTGAACCTTTGACGTGGCCGCTCCGACCGGCACTCGGCGCGACGCCAAGGTGGGCCGGCATCCCGGCACTGCTATCATTGTAGCCATGCCGACCGGCTCATCATGAGAACTCTGATTCCGAACGGCGGTTCTTGCGATTGTTGATATGCATGTAGTCAGGCGCACCCGCAACAGAAGGTGCTTCTTTTCGTTAACCCTTTATGCTAGAAATACATCTTGTGTTTAGCGCAAAATACAGAAATACTATGTCCTAGGCAAAACACATAAGGGATTACTGCCCTGCCGTAAATCTTAGCTGGGAATGCAGCCTTTTAATGGTGGTTGGTGGAGACGTACAATCCTTGTCTTCTTGAACACCTTCGAACCTAGAGGCTCGTGTTGGGGAACTTTGGTTATCTCTAAGGCCCACGTGGTCCTTTTTAGTGGTTCCAGGGCCTTCCAAATATCTGCTTGCATAACCTCAAGTCCCAAGAGCTGACATGACAGCAAACACAGTATATGTGCCGATGTGTTGGCGCACCCATTCTGCATTGCATAGGCAGACCGGTTCGATCAACATGCAATGTGGGAGAGAGCGCCACACTGAGGAAACCTTGGCGGTTGAGCTTTCGTGTGAGTAAGTAGCTGCAGTGGCTGGTCACAGCTGTCATAGACACGAAGAAAACTATTGGGGTACAATGTGGACAGCGGACCATTTGACTGTTTATTGATGGATGTCGTGATGTGCACAGTACAAACGCGAGACGTATCTGCAACGTGACCGGCCCCACTACCGTGTGGTCTTCGCTTGGAAGTTGTCTACGGATAGCTGTGATGGTGACAAGGCCTTTGTGGCAGTGCTGCAGGCAGCCGCGTTCGGCTCAATTCCGAGAGAGCTACCAAATCGGAAGACTTCGCAGTAGCCTCCACCCCTGCCACCGTACCCACAGCCGTTGCCCGATCATATAGGGCGGATTCATGCATCTGAGATAAGCTTCATTCAAAGCCTGAACTGGCAAGACACTACCCTTGCTAAGGGTCCCAGAACACTATGTTTTAGCCGCCCCTTTCTGCTCGTACCTGAGCATAGAAACATCGTCTCGTGGTTCAAGGTGATGCGGGTCTGGAGCAAATTGAAGGTCTCCGCAGCTGAGGCTGGACCTATCGGGCACACAATCCTCAAGGGGTAACTCGCCTGTCATCCGCTGATCCAATTATCCTGACGATTGTAGTACGTGCCAAACGCCTCTTATGCAACCTCCCGTTTGGTCCATCTATGATTTAGCCTGTCATGGTCATCTGCGGTATTAGTAAACAGAAAGGCAGGCTTAGCTGGTTGCACAGTTTGAATGCGTGTGACAAGACGTCTACTGGGTGCCTAGAAAGCCTCGCCACACCCTCTTCCCCTACTTTCCGCTTTTCCAATTGTTTTTCTCTTTCATACGGCCGCATTGACACGGAGGGAAGATTTCCTGGAAGATCCTCATGTCCCATGAACTGAGATTATCGAGCTACCCAAACCTACAATGTCTCGAGCAAGCCCATGGGCCGGCGCAAAGGAGTCTACAGATCTTCCTCGCTCGTCTTCAACGTCACAATCGTCCCTCAGATCTATCCATGAATCCCAAGGACGACCCTTCCTCGACCGCAAAATCTTTCAGACTATGAGAGAACGTTTCCCGTCCCGCTTATTCAACAACCGGCGCTTATTGCTAACAGTTCTTGCTATCTTATTTGTTACCATTCTCGTTTCCGCTGCCAAAACAAGATCGCAGCCGCCAATCGTTCTTGCCATGAGCGCTGCAGCCAACCGCACCCTGGGTTTTGGCTCCATCCAGATGATCAGTCTCCCAGTTCGACAGGACAAAGCCGATGCTGCCACTCTCCAAAGCTTCATCTCGAATATTGACATACGAATCATTGAAGGGGTCAACGGGAGTCGACTGGGAGAAGTTGGGCTACCACCCAGCAGCATCCCAGATACTGAACCTGATAAAGCATTATCAGCTGGCGAAAAAGGATGTTGGCGATCTCACGCAAATGTGCGAACTCCTAATCGTATAGGATTCTTGTCATACCTGCTGACACGTGGCTTATTTAGGTATGGCGAGCTCTGCTGCACGCAGACGCGGAGACCGTCTTGGTCATGGAAGACGACGTTACTTGGGACATCCATATCAAAGATGTCATGCGCCTCGCAGCATCCCATTTGCCGGGGCTTTTGAATGGAACTGGGCTGCTTGGCCTTAACCCGACGCGGAGCTCCGAGGAACAGGCTCAGATCGATCCGTGGCATAGCAATATGTGGGATTTGATTACCTTCGGTCACTGTGCTGATGGGGACCAGTGGAAGTCGGAGAAGGTCAAATACGATGATCCATACACGAGTGGAGAACCTGGAGAATGGCACGGAGTGGGTGTAAAAGGTGGTCGTCGCATGTTGCGCAGAGCTGGAGGCATGGCTTGTACCGGGGCGTATGCTGTGAGCAATCGGGGTGCCGCTAAGCTTTTGCTGCGAAGTGGGTTCGACCTCAACCTTCCGGTCGACGTGATTATGAACGACATGATCAAGAATGACCAGCTACGAGCCTACAGCATTTGGCCTCCTCCTGTTGTCCAGTGGCGCTATCGTGACAAGCTAGGCATGTGGGGAGCTATGGGCAGTGATATTAGGGTAGAGCACAAGGATAAAGATCGCAGTGGCTGGGAAGATGCTCATGAGAATCATGATATCTGGCTACTGAAGGGGGAAACTAAGGGGTTGAAAGATCCAGCGATCAAGAGCGCCTGGGGTGTGTTAATAGGTCATGAAGATGACTAGAGGTCCATGTGGAAATAAAAGACTTGGGTTTGGTATTATAAAGATAAAGACGTTTGACACGCATGTCATGAACGCATATTTCTTTGGTTCTTTTCTAAATCAAGGTGCTAGTCACTTATGAGGAAACTCATATATGTGAGGATCGATAATTTAAAAGTGGGCTAAGGGTAAGAAATAACTGCTGGTGATAATGTTATGACAACTTCAACCCACGCGCTTATTGAAGACTTAGAGTAGCGTGATGCAACACCCGTTGAGGACTGTAGCGTTACGTCTAATATTAATCATGTAGTAGGCTCTAGACCTTTATGTAAAGCGCTAGCACATCTCCTGAAGAACAGCCTTGGAAAAAAACATAGCTGTGTATATTCTTGAACATAACATCTAAAAATGTTATGTAACGGTCGGTCTTGCTTCCAACAGAGAGTTCAAATTCGGATTTTCGATTGTGGCATGTGAATCCTTAATCTTTGTAGATTCTCACGTTGTCATGATCTCTCCACTGGTCTTCAATGATGATCAGCTGAGACTCTTGAAGTCTTTTCAGATAGCTGTCCTCGGGAACATCCTTGTAGTCATCCCGGTCGATGTCCATGTAACCCTCTTTCGCAATTGATCGAGGAGTTATCATTAAAGAACGCCCTACTGCTATTAGAAGCTGGAATGTAAACCTTCAAATGACCAATTACACTTACCGTTGATAGTTTTGTCGCAGGCAACTCTCATCATGCAGTTTGCAACGTCTTCCTGTTCGCCAAATTCGACTCCATGATCGATCAACCACTTTTCATAGTCGGCAGTCCGAATCGCGCTTCTGATCCAGCAGGGGGCAACGTAGGTGATTCTGATGCCTTGTTCCCAGCTGGAGCGTCTCACGGTTCTCATAAAGCCATGAAGCCCGTACTTTGTTGCTGTGTACTCCCAATTACCAGGAGAATCTATCCAGCCCACCATGCTGCCCGTGATGATGAAACATCTGTCCCGCTCCTCGGTATCTGGCTGCATTCTGAAGTAGTGAACTGCAAGCTTCCACGTGTACAAAGACCCCATGAGATTGACATTCACGATGTTGAGATCTGGCTTCGTTGGCTGTTCGTTGGGATCTTCTAGGTTCCAAAGACTGTCGCCAGAACTCCGGCTGATCCCAGCATTAGCGATCACAATGTCTATGCTCCTTTCAGGGCTTCGGCTCTTTGCCGTTTCAAACAATTGCTTTTGCTGGTCCCAGTCCCTGATGTCGCACTTCACAAAAGCAGAACACTCGGCATTAGCGTTCAACTCTTTTTCAATAACCTCGCCCCTCAAATTTACATCACCAAATGTAACAAATGCACCAGCTGCAACAAACGCACGCACGCACGCCTCTCCCATGCCATTCGCACCGCCGGTGATGATGACTGATTTACCCTTGACACTGCTACGGTCAGGGATGATAGTGTGGTCGGTGGGGCCGGTGTATGTATATCGTGGCAGAGGCATTGTTATGGCTGAATATTCCGTTGAAATGTAAGATAAGAGATCCTGAGGTTGATTTCTACCGAGAGCTTCCCACTCCACGCGAGTCGATCAACGACTGTTAATTGTATCACAGCGGGATCGAATTAGTAGTCCTGGTGATGCGGGCATTTCTGTATACGGCCTCGTCATCACATTGGTGAGCTTCGGCCCAACTCTTCCCGGGATCATAGGAGGTAAGCGGGGTTAGCCGAGCTGTCCCCGCCCGAAGCCGGCTTTGAGCTGGGGTTCCATTTTGGGATAACCGATCATGATGTTCAAAGTCTGCAGGGTAGTTGGTGCACAGGTTCAGCAAACTTTCGAATTGGGTTGTAATGCCGGTAACCCTAAAATGTCCAGCCAACTGAATCTGTTTTCCTTTTCTTGACGACAGCCAGGCTTCGCCCGCAGGCGACGATTGAAGGAAATAATGCTATGTCATAAAACGCTACAGCACGTATTGGTGTATTGTGGGGCTGAATGGCGATTTTCTTCGCTATTCTATCTCAAAAGTTTCATCATTGCCTCATCAGCATAAAGACAACAATTAGCCCAAGTTGACTTTACTGAGTCTCTGGCTTCGCAAATCAGCCTTCTACCCAGGGATATTCTTTGCTTAAAATCCGCATTCCGGAGACTTACACACTTTCACGTCAACCTGTCCAATCATGACTGCCTCTGTCCAGGCACCTGTAACAGCCGCGGTCAGCCCAGGCCTTGTCACAACGCCGCATATCAATGATGGCGTTGCGCGTCTGCCATCCGCAGAGCTTCCAGAGATTCTCAATGACGGCGCTGTATTCCCAAGCGCTGCTATGAGCGAATTTAGTGGCATCTCAGAGGACCCATTCAATCTTGATTCTAAGTTCGCCTACACTCCGCACAAGATGAAAGTCTTCACTATCGGTGCTGGATTTTCGGGGCTTCTCATGGCCCACAAGTTTCAGCACAGATTTCCGGAAATGCGAGACATTGTCGAACATACTATTTTCGAGGCCCATAGTGAGGTCGGAGGAACCTGGTTTATGAACAACTATCCCGGTGTTCAATGTGACGTTCCGGCCCACATCTACGTGAGGCATCGAATTTTACCCCCTAATTACGATATTGTTAACATCCGCGCAGGCATTTCCCTTTGACCCCAACCCGAACTGGAGTCGGTTCTACGCCAGTGGGCCTGAAATCCTTGAATATATCAAGAGCACTGTGAGAAAATGGAACCTTGACCGTGACCTGCAGCTGAATACGCGGGTTATAGGCGCTCAATGGCAGGAAGCCAAAGGCCAGTGGAAGGTCACTGTTGAGCATGAAGGGAAACAGCGCGAAGAGCAGTGCCATGTTCTCATTTCTGCGCAAGGCGTCTTGGTGCATGAATCATGGCCAGACATCCCTGGCTTGAGAGATTTTGAAGGCCACATCACACACTCTGCCCTTTGGGATCATAACTACGACTATTCCAACAGGAAAATTGCCGTGATTGGCAATGGGTCATCTGGAATACAGATCGTTCCGCAGATGCAGAAGCTACCTGGAACCGATGTCGTGAACTTCATTCGTGGTCAGGCTTGGGTTTACTACCGCGCTCCTCCATCAAAGCATCTCGGTCGGGACGATCCTGACCCAAACCCAAAGTATACAGACGCTGAGAGAGAGATGTTTCAGGACCCCGACTATCATCTTCAACACAGGAAAGGCATTATCTCAAGGACAAATAATTCATTCCACATCTTCATGAAGGGCAAAAATAACCAGGAGGGAATGAAATTGGCAGCTGCCCAAATGGCCGAGAAGCTCGGTCATGATTCCAAGCTATGCGATATGCTCATTCCCAAATGGGAGTTGGGATGCCGTCGAATCACCCCTGGGCCCGGCTACTTGGAGTCTTTCTTACAGCCCAACTGCAATGTTACCAACAGCCCTATTACCAATATTTCCAAGAAGGGTGTCCATACCGCTGACGGCAAGCTCTACAAGTGCGACGTCAGTAAGTGTCTCCCTTCCTTCGATTTATAGAAGTTGCTTACAAAATGTTTAGTCGTCTGTGCCACTGGGTTTGACGTTTCTCATCGCCCGAGGTATCCGATTGTTGGAAAGAAGAAGGTGGACTTAGCTACGAGATGGGCTGATGACCCTGATTCGTATGTATCGGTAGCTATCCCCGACTATCCCAACTACTTCATGATGATGGGACCCAATTGTCTTGGCGGCCATGGTTCCTTGGTCGAGTCTCTCAACTGGACTGGAGATTACTTCATCAAGTGGATCAAGAAAATGGCAACTGAGGATATAAAGTATGTCGAGCCAAAGCAGGAAGTTGTGGACGCCTTCATCAGGTACAGCGATCAGGTCCATAAAACTCTTGTTTGGACTGGTGGATGCAAAAGTTGGTACAAAAGGAACCGCGTTGATGGACGAGTCACGGCACTGTTTGGAGGGAGCGCACACCTCTTCAACCGGATGTTGAATGGCATTCGAGCCGAAGACTTCAACATTTGCTATCGCACATCAAATCCATTTAGATTCATGGGTAATGGTTTCACGGCGTGGGAGATGGATCCCAAGAACGATCTATCATGGTATGTGGAGAAGGCGGACAAAGTCCCAGACGCTTGCGCCTCATGAAGGATTTACAAAATTGAGCCGATTTCAGTCCAGTGCATTTATTGTTTTCCTAGATTTATGAGCTGAATGATAGGCTTCGCGCGTGGATATCGACAATGTATTCAATTTGTACTGCACGGCGCATCTTGATGGCCCGGGTCTCACCCCGGAACCATGAAATCCAAGCGGTAATCCATGAAAGATTCAAAAAGATCCCCAAACTGATTGGCCAATGTCTCGTGAAACATGAAAACATCAGGCGAGGAACATACCCCTACGGCAGTTCCATGCTCTTTGCCGGTCAATAGACAGTCGGCGATCCCACCTGTGTCTCTTGTGGCGAACGGGAACAAAGCCGTCCAGTCAAAAGTGTCGTTTTCATCTCTAGACAACCTATCTGCGTAGATTCTAGAGTGTTCGATAGCTGAAGGGGGGTCCAAGGTCTCACCAGCCCTGGCTGGTGTATTTGCCGTGCTTCTCAATCTTTCGAACCCTTGTCTAATCACATTTGCAGAGCCCCACATGAGCTGGAGCTGATCTGCTGCACGCTCAAGAATATCAAGACAATCGTTTGCATCTTGAGCTAAACGTCTGACACGGCAGGCTTGTAACAACGGTATGAAGGCTGTCCCGCAGTACCAACAAGTGATTGCCATTAAGAAACGCGTGTTGCCTCGAGATAGGATGTCTCGAAGTATTCTGGCAATACACGATGCCGCCAGGATAGCCGGCGGCAGTGCTTCGGGCAAGGTATTGGCTGAACGTTTGAGATAGAGAACAATGACTGTTGTCAGATAGGGCAAGTAAAGTTGATGTACGTCTCTGTCAAACTTCTGGGTGTGAGTCGATCCGATAGGTAGTCGCAGGTACGGTGGTAGAGAGTTTACCCAATCAACAAGTTCCTGTCTATGTTGATCTGGGGTTGCAGTAGTTGCTGTCGGAATCGATGACCGAGGCAGAGCTTTTGCGACCTTGCCAATTATGACACACAAGCGAACCCAGTGAATAAATATTTCTCCTTTTCGCTGATGAATAGGGTCGCTTGGGAAATCGGACAGCAATGGCTCTCCGATATTACAGTCATCTGGATCTATGATTGCCGGCTTGCTTTGGCAGAGGGCGGTTAGTCGTTCCCTTGCCTGCGTGATCACTTGTTAGCAAGTCATTTCAGCTTGCGAGCAGTTGGGAGAAACTGACAAAAGCAGTCCACCATATCCTCCGGCGAAGCCCTAGCTTTAGATTGCTGCCCGGAATATGTTCAGACGCCGGCTCTCGATGAAGGTTCATTTGCTGTGCATGACGAATAATAACGGAGGTCCACCACCAGGATGAGTGTCGGTGCACTGTACTCGGCGGTTTTGGGGCAAACCAGTAGAAGAGTGATAAACCCATCAGCGTCGTTAAGCCGTCCGACTCCTCGTCTTCATAGAAAATAGTCCTCGCCTTCTTATAATACTCGGTAGGCCCCTCGTGAGGAACAAGAGGAGGTTGAATATTGCTGGAGGCAGTTGCAAGAGCGTTTGCAAGTAATGGAGAGCAAGCAATATCGCTAGCGAGGGTTTCAGGATCAAGAACCGGACACCACGAGTAGCAGTATTCCCAATACGTTTCTGCGAAGCTTTCTTGTAGGTCTTGCTCGTGCGCGCTAGAGAAGTTATACCTCTGTTCGAGACATGCCTCGAGAGCCTGCTTTTGAGCATTGGATTGGTTCTCAGGTGCATACACCTGAAGAAATCCGGTGTCAATGTCACCAGTATGACTCTCTGCTAACCCTTCCGTTCGAGTATCACTGCTGGGAGACCTCTGCGTTGGTGATAGCACAGCGAGTCCACCATGGGACCTTACATTGGATGCTGAGTGTCTATGCGGGGATGGCTCAGGAAGATGACGATCTGAATGTTGAGAATGACCGTGAGGCTCAGTGGGGATCGACGGGGTGGAAGGGATGATTTCATCGAAGTCTGCCGATGATACTTGAATGTTGTCCATGATCGCATGTGAATTTGAAGTGATCCCCTCGTCCCCAGATGCTGACGCGGCAGGAGGTGTTGGTCCGTGTTTGTTTCTCAGTCTCGAACGTAGTCGTTTCGTGCGTTTAGATGGCCGTAAGTGGCAGTCCTTCTCAGAATCATTACAATTCGTGCAGCTCTGGTGCCCCTCCGATGTTCTAGCCTGCACCTAAATATCAAAATGGGCTTCCCGGGTCTTAGGGTGATGCACACTGACCTGGAGGTCACATTTGACCTTTTTCTCGTGGCAGATAATGCAAACCAGCTCAGCGCGTCGTCGCTTTGGTTGCGTCGCATCAAAAGGGAGCCAATCGCTAACCATATCCGGCATCCTTCAGATGATTAATAGGAAATTCACGGCAGTGAAACGACAGTGAAGATGATTTCTCGCAGGGCAAAAACGCAGTTGAGAACTCTCTGCTCTTCAGCGTTATTAAGGGAGTTAGAATGATATTGGAAATGAGAGGTATGATGGTAGGAAGGCGGAATGTCGTTGCGTTGCAAATGGGAGGGGAGGAAAGGATGTAGGCCAAGAACAAGGAAATGCGGGGTAGATAAATCTGGGCACGTGTGTGCGCCATGTGTGTGAGGCGGGGTGGGAGGTCTGTTTTGCCGGATACTGGGGATTTCGGTAGGGACGGGTGGAATGCTGCACTAAGAAGTCTTGCAGGCAACACAAAAACTAACTCGCGCAATAGCAATGCCTTTATAGTGCTTATAGGAGCAAAGTGATGATCTGGGCATTGGCGGTTGTTAGAAGGAAGGAGCGTCTTGTTTCTAAATACGATTTGCAAACTTTGATAAAGTATATTCATGCTCCTATAACTAATGCACAGCGCATATCTAGCATTAATCTCAGTCTATTAACTCTGCAAGCTAAGAGCCAGATCATGAAACATAAGTGAGGTTGCTCAGTTCAAAATTGCATACTCTAGAAGCCGCATGCATCTTACGATTATAGACATAATCTGTGTTGAGCCTGCTAATCCTTTTGACTTACTTCAGAGAATATACCGGAACTGTGGATTCTACTTTCTGGTGAGTATATAACACACCCGCAGAGAGGAGTTTTACCAACCTTGATGTCTGTCAGATCATCGTCATAGGCGTGATCGAATCCCTCCATCGTGCCATCCCGGTCCCGCCGCTTGTTCTGCCACACACAAAGGAAGCGATAAACCAGACAAAGAATACCTGCGGCCAGGGACGTGATGACAACCACAATGAAACCGAAGGCATACTCCGGTGTATCTTGCTTCCGGAAGACGAGTGGACCAACGAAGTTACCTGTGGCTAACATAAGCAATACAGCTAGATTAAGTTACAACTGCACTCTCACCTAGACAGTACCCAATATACAAACCAGATGAAGCAATGGAACGCTTGGTGTAGCCAGCTGTATTTGCAATTTGAAGACCCATGAGCACCGCATAGCCACCTCCAACAGACGGCAATATATATGCAGCAAACAGCAAACCACCCTTGGCTGATCTGGGTAGAAGCCAGAGTAGAATGGCCGCCAATGTGGTTCCTAGTTGTGCCCCAAAGATAACCCATGTCCGACAATTCTTGAATTTATATGCAACGTATGGCATGACCAGTTGCACCGTACCTCCATATGCACCTGCAGGCATCGTAAGCAGGAGCGAATTAAGAGTACTGAATCCGAAGCCGTTGATGATGATAGGGACAAAAGTCGATATAGGACCATTTGCAATCATGCAAAGAAATGCCACCGCAAATACAAGCCAGAACTTCATATCTAGCGCGAGCTCCCCAACCTGATCCATCTTGTAGTGGGTGTTTCGCACACCAGAGTTGTTACTCCTGAGGCGGGCAACAAGTATGTAACGCTCTCTTTCGTTAAAGCCTTTAGCTCTAATGGGGTCGGCAGGCAGGAGGAAGTAGAGAAGAAGACCCCAGGCAATAGTCAGGGAGCCAGCAAAGTAAAACATATATCTCCAAGAAGAGACGCCTCCGTTAAGCTTGCCGAATCCATAGTTAATAAGAGGAGAGAAGATAGAAACGTATCCAGTGCAACTGTACCAAACGCTACTCACTAGATTAGTTACTCAAAGATGAATATTGCCTGCAGTTCCGTAGTTTGCTTACCCCATGCGCATTGCCTGTTCATTCTTCTTGTAAAAGCTCCCAACGATCAACATGAACATAGGGGAGATCCCGGATTCCAGCAAACCAAGGCAAAATCGCTGAACGTACAAGCCACGGTAGCCTGAGCATGATGTAGTCAAGATGAGGCACAAGCCCCAAAGAGTGACTATGACTGACGCGACCTTTTCCACGGGAAATTTCTGTGCTAAGATCATAGCAGGATAGGCGCCAGCAATAAAACCGAGGTAGAAAATAGAAGCGGACCATGAGTATCTATCGCTAACAGTGAGGTCCAAATCGGTTCTAAGCCCAAATAGAGCCTGCAAAGAACGGTGTTAGCTAGTTGGGAAAGTGCTTCGAAGTGGATATAAACTTACCGCTTGGGAAAGCATTGCTTTGTCGTAATATTGTAAACCGTACGTCAGACAAAGGACAGGCATAAGTTTCCAGTCTACTTTATGACGCAGCTTGGATTCCTCTGTTTCCGCCCAACCACGGTCGCCTGTGTATCTGTCGAGAATTTTCATCGCTTCGTCGTGGTGAAGCGTATCGACTGTAGCAATTGGCTTCGGGTCTGTAGCAATCTCAGGCCGCTCCACTTGCTGGACATTTTTAGCAGATTTGGTAGTGTCGGACATGGTTGATGCAGGTTGAAAACTAGCTAGAGCAAGACAAATTAGAAATCTGGAGCAGGAAAAAGGCAGAGGAAAAGAAAGTCACATCTTTCCAGTATCTTTGTTTTGTGTAGGAAGGCCGAGCTACCCAAGTTTTCTCTATGAGCAGGATGGGTCGGGAGATTGAACCGGTCAATTGGGATGGTCGAACGCATGCAGGCACCTGGAGGCATTCCCTGGTGGAATGGGTCCGGGGCACTTAGGCTCAAAGAGTCGAAAGTCGTCTGGTACTTCGTGAAAACGTAGTGTTGCGGCAATCCTAAAGGAGAAGACGATCAGAGCGGAGCTAGCATCTGCACCATTTGCGGGTAGCCGGACGGTCCCCGCGTCCACCACCCACCCCGCAATGTTGGGGTCAGGGCGAGGTTCATTCCTCGCACTCCAAAATTATACGACCACTTCATATCAAGGACACAATTGATAAAAAAGCTTCTTTCATAATAACATTTGACAGAACGCGGCTAGAGAGCCACCTGTTTCAGCCGAAGATTCTCTTTGAATCAGTGCTTTTCGTCTCAGAACCATGTCGTCCTCAGTCCAGCTGCCTCAGGGGAAAATCGCAGTTGCAGTGAAGATGATCAATCCAGTCAACTTTGGACCGGCAATCATCAAACGTTTCATGGCACCCGACGTGCCAGGCGTTGAAACGTTCAAGACATCGCCATCGCTATGTTTCCTTCTAGAACATCCTTCAGAACGCAAGTTGATGTGGGACTTAGGGATTAGGAAAGACTACTGCAACTATGCACCGTCCATCGCTAATTATTTACCATCAACAAGGTACAAGATTGATATTACAAAGAATGTTGTGGATATACTTAGAGAGAATGGTGTTTCACCACATCATATAGAAGGAATAATATGGAGGTAGGCAATAAATACCCTGGGCACTGACGCTACCTCATGTCCAGAACACCACACTTACTATCAGCAACACAGCCACTGGCACTGGGATCATATAGGCGACCCATCAACTTTTCCTGTGACTACGGACTTAATTGTCGGGCCTGGATTCAAATATGCAATGCTTCCCGGGGCTCCTGCAAATCCTGAATCTCCTATTCTTGAAATGGATTATGTGTAAGTTTATCTACTCCAGAGTTGATTCTTATATAGGCTGATGAAATTTCATCAAGCGGTCGAACGTTAAGAGAGATCTCTTTCGAAGGGTCCCAGACCCTCCGCATTGGGGGTTTTCCGGCCTTTGATTATTTTGGCGATGGCTCTTTCTACGTCATGGACAGCCCGGGACATGCTATTGGACACTTATGTGGCCTTGCTCGAACCACCCCAGATACTTTCATACTTCTCGGCGGTGACATTTGTCATTATGCGGGAATATTCAGGCCTTCGAAATATCTGCCGATTCCTAACTCAATATCACCACATCCTTGTAGACCCCAAGAAAGGTCTTCGCTATGCCCCGGGAGCGCATGGGAAGAACTCCAGACATCCAGAGGAAGACAGCAAACTGATACGCTTTTTGACGCAACGTTTGGACTGAACCTGCCGCAAGCCAAAATGACCGTCGAACATCTCCAAGAGCTAGATTGCAACGAGAATGTGTTCGTTGTAGTCGCACATGACTCCACTGTTCGGGACTGTGTGCCTCAATTCCCGGCGAGTCTTAATGATTGGAACATTGAAGGCTGGGGGCAGAGAGTAAGGTGGGCCTTTCTCCGCGATCTCGAATCATATTGGAGATCGAAAGGACTTTAAAATCAACGATATGGCGATGGTATTTAGGAATTGGGCATGCCATAAACTGTCAGATTCTGAAACTCGAAGAAATTGCTGTATTTTCTACCTTCGCTAACTCCTAGAATAATAAGTCCCTGGACCAAAAAGATCATTGTACAGACGTGTTTTTGTCATGAATATGCAGACCCATGACGTGTAGTTACAGCTAGCTCAATGGACAGAGTTGTGCATTCCATTACACCATAGCCCACGTTGAACCTTCCGGCATAGACATTTTTAGGAAAGCCGAGGTCAAATTGGTTTGCCGAACCTTTGCCTTCTACGTGTTAAAATCGGCAACCAGCTGCACCCCGCACAACCCCCTCTCCGGTCCGCAGTTTGGCCTGTACGTCGGCAGTTTAATACTGGCTCCCAATGCAGACTCTCCATGCTGGCTGAATCATTGTAATAATAACCCGCCAGCTTTCTGCATTATATAACTTCTTCAGACGCATTCATGAGAGCTGGTTTCCTCCGATTCTGATGAACAGTCCACTGTCCACCTCCCACCAAAGCAATGTCGCAAGTTCATGAAACCTGTGCCAGTAATTCTGGTCCATCAACATTCGACACCGCCAATAAGAACCTGGATTATGACGTCTTGATCATTGGGTGCGGATTAAGCGGCATCTTCTCACTGCATAGGGTTAGAGAGCTTGGTTTGAGAGTCAAGGCCCTTGAAGCTGGCTCAGCTGAAGGTGGGACATGGTTTTGGTATGCTCTATTTTGAAGTTGAATTGTAGCTGTCACGCTAACGGATTCGCAGGAATCGATACCCTGGAGCTCGGTTTGACTCTGAGAGTTACTCATACATATTTTCGTTTTCACAGGAGGTTCTTGACGAATGGGATTGGACAGAGCACTTTGCGCCACAGCCGGAGACTCTGCGCTACATTCAGTACCTTACGAACAAATTTGACTTAAAGAAGGACATGCAGTTTAATACGCGCATCCGATCAGCCCACTTTCAGCAATCCTCTAGCTCATGGCTACTAGTCGACTCTACTGAAAAGACTTACACCAGTCGTTATCTGATAACTGCGATGGGTATTTTGAATGAGCCGACGCTGCCCAATATCCCTGGTGTTGGTGATTACAAAGGAGAAGCCTGGCACACAGCTCGTTGGCCTAATGAAAATGCCAGTCTTCAAGGCAAGCGGGTAGCCATCATCGGTACTGGAGCAACAGCCATCCAGACCATTCAGGAAATAGTCAAGACTGTTGGTTCTTTGACCGTCTTCCAACGAACCCCAAATTGGACAGCCCCGTTGAGGAACACCCCGATCACTCCTGAAGAAATGAAGGACATTCGCCGGCGATATCCGCAGATTTTTCGGCAATGCCTCGACTCGTACTCTTGCTTCATTCATATTGGGGACACTAAAAGCGTCTTTGACTTGGGGGACGAAGAGCGCACTAAAAGCTGGGAGGAGCTTTATGCACTTCCTGGATTTGCTAAAGTGCTGGGTATCTCAGGTGATATCTATACCAACCGAGAAGCCAACAAACTTTACAGCGACTTCATAGCCAACAAGATTCGTCAACGCCTCGACGATCCAAAGGTAGCTGAAAAGTTGATACCGAGAAATCATGGCTTTGGAACCCGTCGAGTACCCTTGGAGAGTGGCTACTATGAAGCTTTCAATCTATCAAACGTTCGACTTGTGGATTTGACTGAAGATCCGATTGAGAGAATAACAGAAAAAGGCATACGGACGAGAACAGAGGACCTTGAATTCGACGTCATCATTTATGCAACCGGCTTTGATGCTGTCACTGGATCCTTTCGGGCGGTGGACTTTCGGGGCATTGGCGGGACTCAGCTTCATGACGTTTGGAGTGAAGGCATTCAAACCTATCTGGGACTGACCGTGAAAGGATTTCCCAATATGTTTATGATCATGGGCCCACATCAGATGTTTGGCAACATCCCTCGAAGCATCGAATACGCCGTCGAATGGGTTTCAGACTTTATTCGGTATGCGCGAGAAAACAACATTACCTCTGTCGAAGCTACTGACGATGGAATGCGCATGTGGACAGAGCATGTTTGGAAGTGTGGGGAGGGGCTGCTGGCTAATGAGGTGGATTCATGGATGACAGGAGTCAACAAAAATTTAGCGCACAAGCAGCAACGGTCCATGACAAGATACAATGGACCGGCACCTGGGTACCGAAAACGATGCGACGAAGTGAAAGCGAGGAAATATTCTGACTTCCTCATACAATAGTTTTCATGCGATCATCAAGAATATAATTTCTTGGACTGGAAGTTTCCAACTTCTGGTTGTTTGGCAACCTCTCAACTCGGGTGAAATATCACGTTTGATTCAGCCCATAATACAGAGGGCAGAGGCCTATAAACGGGCATCCTAGCTCGCAGTGTCCACAGAACTTCAAGCCTCATGGATAACAAAATGTCCAGATGCGGTCGGCTTAGTTAATGCCCACTTGATACCGTAGTCAGTCACATTGTCCCAATGTTTCGATTCGGATAGCTTGTCCCCGAATCGGCGAAATCCATGGGGGACTCCTCTGAAGATATGCGTCTCAGTGGGAACTCTGGCGAGGCGGATTAGTGGACCTACATTCAGAGGCATAGAGGTTGAACTTACCCTGACTCGGTGAGTAATTTGGCGTACAGTAAACCCTCGTCTCTCAACGGATCCAAGCCAGCAATTCCAAGTGTTGTAGGCGGCATTCCCTTCAATTGCCCCGTGGATGCATTTCCAGGATTTAGCCTGAGATCGTAGTAGTCCGGCTTCTCGATTCTCAGCAACCCAACAAACAAATCAATCATCCTCCTGGGAAGGATCGGAGCATTCTCGTTTTCAGCATAGGATGAAACCGCGGGATGCTTGAGTCGCTTCAAATGGCCGTCATAACAGTCCGGGTTAACCAGACAAGGAATGATCAATACTTGGCCGGCAATTAGAGGGAGTTCTTTGCCAAGATGACCAAGATGCTGGGATAGGGTGAGAGATGCGGCCAACTGGCCCCCGGCAGAAATACCGCCCACGACTACCTTCTCGGGACAGCCGCCGATCTCGGCGATGTTTGCATGGAGCCACTGAAACCCGTCCTCAACGTCATTCCAAGCTGTTGGATAGATGAAGTCAGGCGTATGACGATAATTCACGCTGACCACTAAGACGGTTGTGCTTATAGCGATTCGAGAGCAGGCAGCGTCCTCTGAGTTGATCGTACCGAAGAGAAAGCCCCCTCCGTGGAGGTAAAGGTAAACAGGCAACGGGCCCTCACCTGCTGCCTTCGGGCGGTAATTTCGCCCTTCAATGGTAGACCCATCACGAGTTGGGATTGTCCAGTTCCGTACAATAACGTGGTCTGCCATCGTTTTCATTGCCTCAAGGGACATTTCTTCGCGTACTTTATTGGTTGTGCTTTTGCGTTCTGCCACAGATAGCTCGGCCGGTGCGGATGGTAAGCCTGCTTCCACCGCAAGCCACTCGTCGCTCGGGCCACCGTATTGAGAAAAGTCGCACATTGTATATTCAAGCGCTCTTGAGCTCCTTTCCTAGTATACGATGCAGATGCTGGGGGAAGCAGCACCTGCTCCAATGTAAGATTCTCACAAGGCTTTCTAGAAGGCTGAAGTAGATGGGATCGAGACTTAAGAAGTGAACGCGATGTCAGCTGTGATCATCAAAACAAAATTGATCTTTGGTGTTATTCGAAGCCCCGTCAATGGCCCGTTTTTCGGTCCTCCTCTCCTAGTCACCGGCAGAAAGAGGGGTAGATCGACTGGCTTCGTCATTGGTCGCGGGAAGCAGCTTCCGAGAGAGCTTACATCAGCCATAGAGGCATCTGTGCCTCTACAAACCTCGGCTTTGCTTTGCGGCACCGAGCATGCCGTGGGCTCCAGGCTTTCCAAAATCGGTAACCCGGAATGCCGATTAAGTATCGCAATGTCACACATCCGACATGTTACATGAAGTCGATGGTATCAAGAACTGACTTCAGCCGACGATTTTGACTGTGATTGGCAACAATCGCAACCCTCTTCCCCTGTTATATTAGCTTCCCTGCAGAGATTGAGACCATGTCGGAAATTTCAGTCAACCCCCCCTCGCGTTCGTTCAAAGGGAAGGTCGCTATAGTCACAGGTGCAGGTTGCGCGGGAGGTGGGATCGGGAACGGTCGCGCAATATCCATCTTACTCGCTGACGACGGTTGCAATGTCATTTGTGTTGATCGGGACCTCTCTTGGGCAACCAAGACCTGCGAGATTGCGAACTCAAAGCCCGGCAGAGGGAAGACAATACCAATACAGGGAGACGTCACATCGTCAACAGACTGCCAAAATGTTGTTCAGCAAGCAATACTCGAGTTTGGTCGACTTGACATTCTCATCAATAATGTGGGTGTTGCCGGTGCATCAGGTACTGCGGTCGAAGTTGATATGGAACAATGGACCAAAAGTCTCGACGTCAATGTCTCTAGCATGGTTTTGATGGCCAAATACGCGATTCCTGCCATGCAGAAAAATGAGGGTGAAATCAAGGGGGCAATCGTCAATATGGGCAGTGTCGCGGGATTGAAGGGAGGGACGCCTCACTTGCTCTACCCGACGAGCAAGGGCGCTATCGTAAATATGACACGAGCAATGGCGGCGCATCATGCTGGAGATGGTATTCGTGTCAACTGCGTTTGCCCTGGCGTATGTTCACACACTCCAAGATTCACAACAACTTTGCTAATACTGGTCAGATGTTATATACCCCCATGATGTATGCCGGCGGAATGAGTGAAGAGGCAAGAGCCGCAAGGAAACAGAGAAGCCTTTTAGGCACAGAAGGTAACGGATGGGACGCTGCATGTGCGGTTGTCTTTCTCGCAAGCAACCATGCACGTTGGATGACTGGTGTTATTCTTCCAGTTGATGCTGGAACTACTGCAGCTGTTGGCATTGGAATGGTAAAAGCTGCTAGCGTTAATGGTTAAGATTTCCTTATGATCTTGCAGAAATGTCAATTTGGAATGATACGATGTTTTCGAAGCTATTCAATCCAGACTTTGCTAGGTACGCCGTGACTGTTTCCCATGAATTCAGTCGTGCAAAAGTGCAATGCGTGCCTTGACTTCGCCTTTCTCTAAACGGCCCAAAACGCGAGGAAGGTCTTTCAGCTTCGCTGTTTCCACACGTGGCTTAATCTTATTGTTAGCAATCAGCTGCAGTACATCCTCAAGGTCGCTAATCTGCCCTCCATATGAGAATATATAAGTGAGGCGCTTCCTTGTGCCAATCTTCATGTGCACGGTGTTCTCAGTATCAAGACTGCCAATGCATAGCAATCGCCCCCCGCGACGAACTTCAGGCTTGCTTTAGCGGAGCTCCCAAGTGTAAAAATTAGAGAAAGAATGTAGGTAGAATTTGACTCACCAATTTGCTGTGCGTCCTCGAAGGTTTGGTGAGTACCCACAAAATCCAGGACGGCGTCAATCTTACCAGTCAAGCCCTTGTCTGTGACGAACTTTTGCACAGGCTCTCCAACTGGAACTAAATTTGACTTTGGAACGCCAATTGCAGCTGCTTCCTCGAGAATTTCCGGCCTGATATCGGACACAACGACTCGTGTCCCAATATCTAGGAGGAGTTGAAGAGCATTGAAACCAAGTCCTCCCAGTCCAAATAAGAAAACTGTCTCGGTCTGCTTGATTTCACCACGCCTGTAGATGGCATGATATGCTGTTGCCACGGCATCTGTGGCTATAGCTGCCACCTCAGGAGATATACCTTTGGGCACATGGGCTAAACCACGGACGTCGATTGCAGCGTAAGGGGCATAGAAGCCATCTTGTCCAATCCCAGAGTGATGACTGACGTCGCAGAGCTGCTGCATGTTGCGAGAGCACTCTGCACAATGGCTTGAGCCACAGCCAGGAACTGCGTTCAAAGCAACAACATCGCCCTGTGAAGTTATATTCCAATTAGCAGACAAGCTAAAGAAAGCCAGTAGTGAGACTAACGATTTTAAACCGAGTGTCTGGAACTTGATGACCTATCTCTACGATTTGCCCGCAGCCTTCATGACCCTAGAATGAAGTAAGTCATAGATGATGAATTGGGAAGGGGGTAATTTTCAAATACTAAAGTGAACTTCTGTTGAAACCAGTGAGGTTGTTTGTCAACTGCAAGAAGCGATTGGTCACTCCGACAGACTGTGATTTAGCGCTCCAGTCAACGGGTGGTACTTAAAATGAGAGCAATAGAAAAGGTCTCACCGCCTGAAGCCAACATCTTGCACAAAACACCATCTGCAGGTGCTTGAGGCACAGGAATTTCTTCCCAAACCTGATCCACTGTTAGCCCTCAGTTTGACACCGTATAGTAGGCGGGCTTAGTACTGGCTGTGGCTTTCCTCTATGCTTACGCCAAGCCATCATTATGGGAGGAATCAAACTTGTCATTGTTGCTAGATGTACATTGTCAGCTGCAATTGCGAGGTCACTCTCATCTTTAGGGGTAGTCGCGACGGGAAGGCTATATTATCCTCAAGACTCTGAGATTTACGCCGGCATACCGATTCAGGCATTGCCGAGTTTTACCGGGCGTCGGCTTAATCGGGAACATTGCGGCATGCCTAATCAAACGGAGGAGAAGAACTGACTTTCCACAAAGGTCTCAATTGCGACTAAACAAGATAGTTAGCCAAACTGATTTCGCTCGTCGAACATTGAGTTAGAGAAAGGTAAGTTGAAGAAACAAGCGAGGCCCAAATGATCTCCTGGTCTCGGCGCCGGTGAAAGCTGCACACGTTCAAGAAGATCTTATTCCACACAAGTCGCAGGAAGTTTCCCTCGTCATTTAGTCCTCAACAACACATGATGCTAGCATAGGGGACAGTACGTAATCTGAACTTGGAATCGGTCAATATGCAGCGGGTTTCGTGAGGTCTAAACAATAAAGCATAGTGAATGGCATGAAACAAGATTTTCTGGCTGCTAACCAACAAGACGTCTGCGTGCCAGGGGAACTCAGATAGGAACCTAGCCGACGGCCGCCGCCAGCATCGCAACCCCAAGTTTCGCCTCGCAGGCTGTGGCAGTGTAGTCCAATACGTGTCTAAGTAGGTGAGATGTGGCTGATATCTCAGTGCAACAAGACATTCCCTCGTCCTCTTGACTCGAGCAGAAGATTGACTCGGCCATGACCGAGTTTATCTGGTGCATTAACAGGGACGTCAGGTCATCAGTGTACTGGAGTCGCATTAGAAGCGGACAGTCCGGAGACGAGATGGAGATCTCACGGGCCGCAGAACACTCCCCTCCTCCATTCCTGAAACAGCTAGCTCGATGGCCGAGCTCTCCGGGGGTGTCTTACCAGCGCTAATCCGAGCACGGCTAGATATTTGGCCAAGACGCTTACCGACTCTGCCAGTGGCTTGGCATCTGGGGAGCCATGAGCCCCTTTCCGCAGATCGGCTGGCGACGCAGCAAGCTTCAAGGAACCCCCCAGAAAGAGCCGCCGTTATCACCCCGATACATGCAAATTCTCATCCTAGAGAGCTGTCTGGAGCCGGCGATCTTCTTATCTTGACCCATTACATGAGATAGCGTGACGGCGGCGGAGGTGTTTTACGAACGAGAAAAGAATTGCGGTCGCTAATTTGTTGGGTATACATCTATGACAATGACGCTCGAAATGAGAGCTAATGGAGGACAAAACTCATTTCCCCTTTAGATTGACATTACCTCCTTCTTGCGCTACCTCAGCGGGCGCTCCGTAGATGACTTGGCCTGATATTTCGTCCGCCTGCAGATATGTCTGGCGGCCCCGGATGAACCAGAAGCTCAGACTAAAGACGACAATAATTCCAAAGACGACAATTGCGTAATTCATATCTGCTGGGGCAGGCTTCGGTTCAGATGGAAAGAAGAAAAAAACCGTAGTGACAGCGCAATAGACAAGGGAGACCCCGTTAACGACAGGCCCAAGTCTCCCTAGGCTGAATGGCCCGCGTTGTAACTTGTCGCGCCCCACGATAAGAAGGGTCAAGATAGGCATAGCGTAAGAGACTGTTAAGGCAATGGTACTGACGCCAACAATGGCCTCTAGAACGGTGTTGGAAAAGGTGTACAGGACGCCGACCAGGCCGATAACCGCACCCTGCATCCACAGAGCCCGGACGGGAGCTTTCCAGTATTCGTCAACATGGGCGAAGTAAACACCGAACGGCAAACCACCGTCGCGAGCGAAACCCCATGTCAGTCGTGACGCTGTGGTGACGACCGTCACTCCTTGGCCGAGACCGTTGACGATGAAGAGGGCGAGAAGAACTGCCGACCCCTCGAGACCAACAGTGCTCTTGACGAGATCCATGAACGGAAGGCCGGTAGACGGGTCAAGTATCTGGTCCAGGTCTTGAATACAGAAAAGACAGACCATCATGAAGATAAATCCTGTAGCCGCACCGCAAAGAATTGAAAGCCATATGACCTTTGGGACATTCTTCCTTGGAGCCGGAATCTCTTCGACAAGGTGAATTGCCGCATCGAAGGCAGTCAGGCCGTAAGCTGCCTGAACAAGCCCCATGAACCAGGTGATGCCATCCGTCCAACCAGTCTGGTTGATCCATGCTCCAAAGACGAAGGATGTTGACTGGAACTCGAGGCCGTTTCTTACGCCAACGGAGATGAGAAGGGCCAACCCAAAGATGAAGAACAAGGCGACGAACGTAATACCGATGAAATTGTTGAACATGGGCAGAACCTTGTCTTTGCGGCAGGCCACGACATTCAATGCTGTAAGCAGAGCTGTTATGCTTAGGTATACTAAGAATTGCACCCAGCCTTTCGACGCCGGGGGCCAGCTCGGGTCGAAGAGCAGGTTCATTCCCAAGATGAACTCAGTCATGAACGCGATCGTGGATGCCGATAACGTCCACCAGCCAAAGGTGTTGATCCATGCGCAGAGGTAGGAGGAAAAGCGTCCAGCAGCGGTGGGCCAAAGTTGTGAGACCCAGTAAGCCTGGCCTAGAGCTGTCGGCATACTACTGCAGAGCTCTCCAAGGGAAAGGCCTATGCAGATGTTGCAAGCAGCAACTAGGCACAACCCCCAGAGGATCGCGATAGGGCCGCCGTTCATCAGGCCGCTTGCCAAACTTTGCGCGAACACCGACCATGTTCCCAAAACCACGAAGGCAAGCGAAAGCATGCTCCAAGTGTCGAACTTGCGGCTCATGGCCTGGGAATGTCCCATATCAGCCAAGTCGTATGCGTCCTTATCTTTAGTTGGTGCATGTTTGAGTGTTGAGCCGAATTCGGGATTCATTGTGTGATAGCTGATATAGGTGGACTGGTGCTGTTGACCCAGCGGGAGGAGAAGGGGATTGGTCTCGTTCTGTGGTTTCCGTGTGTGCATTCTCGGTCGATAGCTTGTGGATGGTAAATCTGTTGTTGTTGGCGCCATGGTAGCTGGACTCTTATATTATTCTGTCTACCCCTAACTCCAGACTTCACACCTCATATCTTATCCACCGTGGACAACGTGACCCGGAAAATGTGGCTATACATGATACATAATAGAAATCACAGCCCTGGGAGAGATACGGAGCTTTCGGATAAATCCATATGTAGCAAAGCGGACTTAACAGTGAATGCGACGGGGACTTGCATTTCAGTCGGAACAGGCCGGTCCTGGTCGGTCGACTCAGCAAAGGGATGTTGGACCAACCATCCTTGTCTTCCCCGCGCCAGAGGTGTTGGGTCTTGATCAGACTGCGAAACGACTGAAGAGGCTCGCCGATGAGATCCGAAGGGAGGCTTTCATGAGACAGTCGTTTACGTAAATGAGAGTCATGGATCGAGTGTGTCAAGTATATAAATGCCCACAAGGCTTCGCTGCACTCCTTCCCCTCCATACGTAGTCTATGCACCAACAAGCTCACAAGAAGCTGGTAGTCTGTCAGTCTCTCTGCCGTCAAAGCATCAACCATGATTGAAGACAGCTCGTTCCTCCCCGGGTACACGATCTTTCAGGAGGAGGCCACAGATTCGATCCCTGATCTGTCGGCGAAACCTCCCGGGCATCCCCTTGGTAGGTTGTACGACCCTGGGAGGTCCCTTGCCGTCGTATCGATTCGGGCTATTTTGGGGAACTTTAAGCTAATGCACGTCGCTCAGATCCGCTGTCAGTAGATGAAATCCGGGTCGCGGCGAAGCTCATCCGAACTCATGCCAAGTTTAACATGCTGAAGTTCAATTGCCTCACCTTAAGAGAGCCGGAGAAGGCTTGCTATGCTGCATTCCGTGCAGGCAAGGGTCCTCGGCCCCCACGCCGTGCTTTCGCCATAGTGCTAGAGAAAGGTACTAGCCAGTGTGCAGAGGTCATCGCGAACCTCACGGCGTTGGAGGTTGAGTCCTGGAAGGCTGCGGCTGAAGTAGCTCCTACTTTGACGCTAGAGGACCTTGACGTCACGGAGAGAATTGCCCGAGAAGACTCCAGAGTCGTTCAATTGTGTCGTGAAGTTGGCATAACGGACATGTCCAAGGTGTACTTTGATGCTTGGGCCATTGGCTTTGACCACCGCTGGGGGTTTGAACGTCGCCTTCAACAGGGGCTACCGTACTACCGCAACTCGCAATTGGACAATCAGTATGCGCACCCTCTCGACTTCTCCGTGGTTGTGGACACTGAGACTGAGGAGATCTTGGCCATCGATGTCCGGCGCGTCAACGGTGAGCGAACCAAGGTTCCGCTCGAGGAGCACAACTACCTGCCGGAATTCGTCCAGAATACGTATGACGGTTCTAAGTTGAAACCCCTCGACATAATACAGCCTCAGGGTGTCTCCTTCGACATGCGGGGGAATGAGTTGTCTTGGGCAGGTTACAAGATGCATGTCGGCTTTAATTACCGCGAGGGCATCGTCATATCGGATGTAAGAATGCACGATCAATATGAGCAACGCGATCGTGCTCTGTTCAACCGCATCAGCGTCGTTGAAATGGTTGTGCCATATGGAAACCCAGATCCTCCTCACCACAAAAAACACGCTTTCGATGTTGGAGAATACGGCAGTGGTCTCATGACAAATTCACTCAAGCTTGGATGCGACTGCAAGGGTACCATCCACTACCTGGATGCTATTATGACTACAGCTCGAGGCGAGCCGGCCATGGTCAAGAATGCTATCTGCATCCACGAGGAGGATAATGGCCTCCTGTATAAGCACACAGATTTCCGTGACGGCAAAGTTATTTCGGCCCGTGATCGAAAACTCATTATCTCGCAGATCATCACGGCGGCTAATTACGAATACGCCTTTTATCATATCTTCACACTGGATGGGACGTACAAGTTAGAGATGAAGTTGACGGGTATGCTCAACACATACTGCATGCATCCGACGGAGACGGCAGCGCCATTTGGTACCGAAGTTGCCCCTCGACTCAATGCCCATAACCACCAGCACATCTTCTCATTGAGGGTGGACCCTGAACTCGACGGACCAAGCAACTCGGTTCTCCAAAGCGATTCGCTGCCTTCAGAGGCACCAGTGGGATCCCCAGAGAACCTATATGGCAATGGATTCTACTGCAAGAACACCCCTCTGCGGACGGCCAAGGAGGGGGCAGCGGTATACTGCCACGAGACGAGCCGGGTATGGAGCATCATCAACCCGAACAGGATCAATCCTTCAGCCAAAAAGCCAGTAGGGTACAAGATAATCAACAACAACTGCCCGATGCTCCTTGCCAAGCCAGGTAGTATGGTCTTCAAGCGAGCCGCTTTTGCGCGTAAGAGCTTGTGGGTTGTGCCCTACAGGGATTACGAGATCTTCCCCGCGGGAGACTACGTTTGCCAGTCACGGGGAGAGGAGAACCACCCGCACAACACAACGATTGCGGATTGGGTTGCACGCGATGAGCCGATTGAGAACAGGGACATTGTTTGCTACATCCAATTTGGTCTGACACACTTCCCGCGGACGGAGGACTTCCCGATCATGCCAGCGGAGCCGGTGAGCGTGACGCTTCGCGCATCAAACTTTTTCCAGAAGAACCCTGCGATGTGGGTCCCACCATCGTCAGTCAACGTTGACCGCTCTTCCAAAGACGCCTTTTGCCTAGCCGAGGGAAAGCCCTGCGCAAAGTTGTAGAGGGGCTAGATGCAGAGTGGTTAGAGGCAGCAGGAGGGGGAGGGGGAGGGGGAGGGGGGAGGGGCAAAAGTTTTGTTTGAGGGGTTGAGGAGGCAAGGCGGCGGTGGATGTATTTGAAAATGTATTTTTACTTGCGAGTGTTCGCGACACATTTTCCACAGCAAATGGCAATGCCGACCGATAAACTCATGTTGCTCACAAGGTGAGCACCTTGTGAGGGCGAAATGGCGATGTGGGCGGTGGCATCTCTTTGTTTCAATTGAATGCGACCGGTGGCTAACGAAGATGATAAGTGGCAAGTTACTCCAAACAAATCTATTGGACTCGATTGACCGTCATCGTTAAGCCGTGTGCTCTAATCGTCAAGCGGTGACAGGAACTCATTGGCTCGGTCTGTCGGTGAGGCAATCGGGTACCCC
>JABGLZ010000285.1:0-83795 GCA_014705045.1 Colletotrichum theobromicola | reverse complement strand
GCCCCCCCCCCCCCCCCCCCCCTTCAAGCACATCACCGTCTTGGCCCCCGGAGACCTCCTTCAAGACCATCTAAGAAGACCAACAACGCGATATCGCGAGTTATGCATGTTGGACCAACAAACACGATGCCCCGCCGAGCGCTTCTGGACATTTTGACATGATCATCGTCTCATTACCTTCCAAAAGGGTAAATGTCCCCGTCTTCGCATTATTGACGCGCCAATCGAGGCCACCGGCTTCTTCCCGCACGTTTTGCCGCAAGCTCTGTTGACCGGGCGTCTATTCGGCTGCTGCGGATAACATTCTCATGGTTTTCAGTATTTGATCAAATTTTTGATACAGCATTGTGTCTACCTGCTAGTCTATTGGACTGCTGTTCCTTGACAGAGACTCTGATAAGCTATTGACGTTTACACATATTGTGACAGTCTTTGCACGACTATTGTTATTGTTACGAAGCGTATTTATTTAACGTGAATACCTTCTTGAATAACTCAACTTGAGAGAAAGAGAGAAAAAAAAAACGAGAGAGAGAGAGAGACAGAGAGAGAGATGTGCTACCAGTCGCTGGTAGATTTAGTCACTACTTCTAACTTTCCCTACGTAGGGAGCGGTTAAGCAAGAGGTGCATACCGTTCACGATCCCTCTTTATTTTGAGACATCATGTGCAATTATCTGCTTCCTTCGCGAGCCCAAAGAAAACAAAAGTTCTGCAGTATCCTACATGTAATCTCACTGCCGCCTTCATTTTCCCATCGGTCAATTGCGATTAGGTGAGCTATCACCCATACGTCGACGATGTAACCAGCTGACACCGGGTGACGAACGTCTCGATGCTTGACTGTTATCTACATAAGGGATTTTCGGAGCCAGGAACTCTTCAGTTGGTGGCAGAACTCCGATTATCTGCCCATATAGATCTCCAGGTGGTCCTGTATCTTGCCTTTCTTGGTTCCAATGAGGAGGTTCAGGAGGAGGCCAATCAGGGGCTGGCGTAGTTTTCTCTTGAAATTCCGGCCGACTCTGTGCGAATGTTTCAGAATCTTTAAGAGTCCCATAAGATCCATTGTCAGACTCAGTATCGGTATCTTCTGCAAGTTGAGTCACTGTTGTTGACTCGGGAGTCGCAGATATGTCGAGATTCATGATAACCTCCACATCTTTCTCCGCAGCCTTTTCGCCCGCAGATTGAAGTTGTTCCGGCAAAAAGGAAAAGTCTCGATGCTCATCCATGTGCTTCTCGAGCTCTAAGGCAGTCGCAAAGTCCTTGTGAGGTCTCTTGTGAGTGAGATGGCAAGCAAGGCATCTGTAAAATGCCCTCATGTCTCGCAGATCGCAAGCCATGAGATGGGAAGCTGCGAGAAGGTCCGATATCTCTAAAACAGTTCCGTCGGCTCTCATCCGAAGGGACTTGTAGTCGCCGACCTCTAAGTTGCAGTATTGGCAGATGAATCCCCATCGCGATGTTCCAGGCTTCTCAGTGATAGGCAATACCAGAGATTCGGCCTTTGCTCTGCCGTTCTGACAGAGTATAGCGCCATAGCAGAAATGTCGATTGTCCGATCCACCACTCAGAATCAGGGGCAGAGTTGTCCTGATTGTCTCCTTTTTCTCGAGTCTTTCCCAAAACTCTTTCATCGCTTTTTGGACTCTGTCTTTCAGATATTCTGAAGTCTTGGTCTCCTTCTTCAGCAAGTAATTGTCGTTGTTTGGCCCCGGCATATGGCTCAAGTCAAGGAGCGACTTCTCTTTCAAAGACTCCACAGACTTCAGCATGCCTTGGATGTCTCTTTGAAGGGACTTGATGTCGTTGCAAAGTTTCTCTATACAGGGAAATTAGTTCTCTGTGGTATCTGTAGTCTAAATCGTAGAATTCATCTCATCACATGGGACTAACCGTCTACTTCCGAGGGGAATCTGCGACCGAGACGTGATGATATATGGTTGACATTTTGCGAAAGCTCCAAAGCTGCCTGGTATTCCTCGGAAGCTTGAAATGTTTTTCGTTCTGCGCGTTTGAGGCGGTAGTCCTCCACTCCAATCAGTATACTGACTACTGCTGCTATCGCCGGTATTACAGCAAGGGCTTCCATGTTGCTAGGTTTGAAGTTAGAATTGCAAGAACTTGAAAGATGTCTTCGGATTTGCACGTGGCGAGGCCTTCTGCTTGTTTGATCTCGGCATGCTGGCTATTCGACTCTTATGGACAGTGTGCAAGAACACCAGGCTGGCGACCCAGGTAAGGCAAACGACCAAGACAGCCAAGAGGGCAGCCTTCACCAAATATTCTGGGCACTCATGTATGTGCTCATTTGTCTCGGATTCGTAACTAATTGCAGAAGCTGACCACCCTCGAGTTGTTTGTGTTCAGCCTCATGCCAGCAAATGATGCGGGGATCGAGAGGGAAAGCTCCAGGTTAGGGGGCAGTTGCGAGAGACGACGAGACCTCGCATTTCAGCTCCGTAAGGCAACCAGACTTGCTGCAAACTTTTTCATCCCCTACATTCATTCGAGGAGGTACAGTTCGAATGATGATGAGTTATTGGGTGAAGAAACTTTGCCCAAATTGTAGGGCTACGTGGCGGTATGACGATGGCATGGAGGCGGAGCGAAAGTGAATACGGCTGTCTAGATTTGGGGAATCTGTACGTTCCGCTGCCCAGTTCGTTCGAGTAGAGTATGCTCTTTCTTCTGTTTAAAAGATAGAGCCCTTCTGAAGTCATACTCAGAGCAAGATCACGCGTCACTTTCTTTGCTCCATCACCTTTGGGGTCAGCATCCGATTTCCGCTTCGTTTTTCACCATGGCTGCGCAACCAAACGACGTCCCTTTGCCGGGAAGCCCCCCTGTCGGCCGAGCAGACCTCTTCTTCGACCCTGCAGACAACATAAGACAGCGTCATATAATCGAGGCCATGGACCGCATCCGTGATCTTCGCATCCCAAGTATCAATCCTATTCCACAACTCGTCGTATGCGGTGCCCAATCTTCAGGGAAGAGCTCTGTCCTGGGAGCCATTGCAGGGATTCATTTCCCTTCCGGCGACCAGATGTGTACTCGATATGTGGCTAAGGTCACCCTGGATTATAACCCGGAATCATCGATGGAAGTGAGAATCTTACCAGGAGAAAAACGCAGCAAAGGGGATAGGAAAAGACTGGAACAATTCAAGAGAAATTCCGCAGGAGATTCCCAAGAAACTCTCCGCAGGTACATGCGAGAAGCTCATGAGGCTATCTTCCATCCCGCTGCGGCACCTACCACTGGCGATGCCAGCCAAGATATTCGCGGGGACACGCTTGTGATCAAACTTTCTGGCCCTCGGCGAAGAGCTCTGCAGCTGGTTGACCTTCCAGGCCTGATTATGTTTCACAACGACGACAGAACAATCATCGGAAGGATCAGAGAGCTTGTTGAGGAGTATGCCAAGATGCCTCAATCGACAATCCTCGCGGTTGTCCCTGCCAATAATGACATGGCAAACAATGAGATACTCACCATCTGCCAAGATTACGATCGCACAGGCGAGCGAACTCTTGGAATCATCACCAAGCCTGATACAGTACCGGATTCGCGCTCTGAAGATATCGTAAGGATGATGAAGGGCCAAGGTACATCTCTCAGCAGCTTCGAATGGCATGTTGTCCAGAATCTTGATAGCGATGCAGTTCAGGCGCATTCTTCGATGACAGAAAGAGACCGGGAAGAAGCCGTCACGTTGAACAAAGCCCCCTGGAGTGACCTACGGCCGCAACAGCGTGGTATCGATGAACTACGCTCACGGCTTCGCAAGATGTATTTTGACGCCGTGGAAAATGAGCTTCCAGGCTTTCATGACCAAATCAGAGTACTCTTGGAGGATAAGAAGTTCGATGATCTAGCCGATGAGCTATCGGACGAGGTTTTGGTGGGAATATTCAGCAAATCAATTAAACGGCTGAGGAAAGTCGCTAGTCAGCATTCGGACGGCGACTACCGCGAGAGTCTCATCAACCGCCCTGGCGATGGGCCCGAACGTCTCAGAGCGCGCATCAACCAGAAGGATGACAAGTTCACGAAGACAATCCACGATCACGGTCACGCGTGGCGTTCTTAGGCGGGCATGCAGCCCTTGAATCCCAACAGAACGCCGTCTAATGGTCGCATGCCGCCTACTCCCCCTCCAAACCTGCCCTTGCAATCGTCACACGAGCAGTACGACGACTTGGGGGCCAAAAAGGCGATGGTTTACAAGATTCTCAAAGAAACGAGCGGTGTCGAGCTGCCTGGATTCTACGATTCGAAGAGAACCATCAACGAGCTGTTCTGGAAGGAATCCGTGAAGTGGCACGACTTCGCAAAGGAGCATGTTGAAGAGATCTTCCTTTGTTGCCAGAAACACTTTGCAGAGGTTACCAAAATGGAGTTTGCCAGGACCAAGAGAAGCAAAAACCTTGACAAGCCACTGGATGGCTTCGAAATTCCGACACAGTTGCTGCGCGATTCTTGAAAAAACACATCCTCCCACAGCTTAAGAACGCAAAGACGCAGGCAGGCTACGAATTGTGGCGAATTGAAGAAGACAGAACGAACTTTGTAAAAACCCGGGATGATCGCTTCAATGACGACCAGAAGGACCACCGCTGCAGAAAGCGATACGGAGACACCGCCGGAATAATTCGCACCCAGAACAGTAATGTCGAGGGAAAGGGTCCCAGGCTTTTTGACATGGAAAGCATTAATGAGCAGAGGGAAGAAACAGAACACCATGCAGACGAATACTTGAACGCGATGCTGTCGTACTATCGTGTAAGCCTGATCACTCTCCCCATTATAAAATGACTAACCTGACTAAATCTTCTCCCGTTTGGAAGGTTGCCCGTGATGTTTTCATTGCCAATGTCATCACGCAAGTTGAGGAGCGCCATTTTCTTCGCGAAATCGAGAATCTCATTCCAGATGATCTCGACTTGAGCAGTATAAAGGAGCTCACCAGGGAGGATGGCAAATCGGCCAAGAAGAAGCAAGAGCTTCGGGAATTGAAGAGAATGCTGAAGGAGGCGGATGCGGCCCTTTTGCGCTGCTTCGAATAAGATCGACATTTGCCTTGACTTATTTTGTATTTCGTATTTCGGAGTAACTTATTGTAATTTCAACCGATTCGCTCAGTCAAAAGTACCATTCGCTTGGTAGTAAACAGGACTCATCCAGGTCACCATTTGCTTGCTTTGATCTACAAAAGATAGTCCTCATTATCCATGCGTCCGAACAGACGCTTGTCGAGTTGTTTGTAAATATAGTTGGGAAGAGCTTTTCCACTGTCGCCAAAATCGTGTAGTCTTGGGCCTGGCTTCTTCATCCTACCCGTAACATCGTCATGCATTGGTGACTCCTTGTCCGTTCATTCATTAAATGCTTCGTCCACATTTTCTCACAAGATCCCGCTAAACTTATAAATAAATGAGCAGAAAAGCCCAAAAAACAAGACAGCGTTGAGCTGGATGCGGTACCCTACGTCTAAGTAGCGACAATCCGATCTCCATCAGGTGTTGTACCAACGATTCTATCCACATAGGTCAGATCAAAGAGAACGGGATACAAGTCTGGGATGAGAGGACCCCCGTTGCTTTCGTCAGAACCACGGAAAATAACCATTGCTTTTGGCGTCTTGGGCTCGAAAAAGGGGGTAGACGGTGACCGGCTGTTCGTTGAGATGGTCTCAATCGTCTCAGTAAGAGAGAGGACATCGCTCGGCTTATGTCTTCGTTGCGGTCTTTTCACCATCAGTCTGAAGGTCTTTTGACAGAGAGTCAAAGCCCCCCTGTTCTTCCAGGTGCCTCTCGAGCTCGACAGCAGTCGAGAATCCGTTTTCTTTTGCTTGAGATGGCAGGCGAGGTATCTATAGAATGCTCAAAGATGATGCAGGTCGTAGGCCAAGAAATGAGAGGCTGCGAGTACATTCGACGTCTCCAAAGACATTTCGCCGGGTTTCAGTTGAACAGCCGTGTACTCTCGTACTTCTAGGCTGCCATATTTGCAGACGAATCCCCACTGAGGTGTTCCCAGCCTTTCTTCAGCAAGGTAGCCGTGGCAAGTGACGCGGCGATTGTTTGAGGCATAATTAGGATTCAAGGACGGGTTCGCCTGACCGCCTGTCCCCTGGTTGTCTCTCACTTGAAGTCTTGCCCGAAACCTTTTCATTGCGTTTTGGACTTTACTCTTCAGTGTCATCGCCGTTATCATCGCCGTTGTCTTTTGCAACTTCAGCTTCTCTGTCTGTGTCAGCGGCAAGTTTGAATCGGCAGATGAGACTCTCTTCACATCTTTCAGGGTTCTCAACATGTTCCAAACTTTTACTTGGGGGTGTCTGAGATTGCTGAGAAGCTTGTCTTCATTTTGAAGTCAGTCTCATGACGCCAGTGGGAATCAAACGGTCTTGAAAGCACCAACGATCACTCACGGTCTACCTGATAGGGCAGAGCGCGGCCCAGGCGTGAGAAGAGATCATTGACATCCTGGGACAAGTGCAAGGCTGCCTCGAGCTCTTTCGAGAGACGGTGACCATTGGCTTCTTTCGGTCGTTCTGGTTTCTCGAGATGATCATCAACAAGACTAGCGATGGTCCAGAGTCCTTGAGCTACAGCAATAACGGTTGGCATGTAAGCAGAAGTGATGCCCGTAGATGGTTAGCCCTCCAAAATCGCCCATTTCCGTCTCTGTTTTCTTCGGACTAGACCGGAGTTGCTAGAAAATCTCACATCTCCCAAGAAAAAAGTCTACCTCGAAACTCGATCAGCTCTGGGCTTTCCGTCATATGTTGTACTCATTACCTCTTCCGCGACTGGTTTAGAGTGGACTCATGATAAATTTATTCTGAACAATTCACCTGTAACAACAACGCACGAACTGTAATGGAATAATTCATCTGAATGATTGCTAAGCTATCTACGGCTAACAGTGTTTGACAAACGGCAAAAAAGCAAAGTGTAGAGCAGCAAATCAGGAACATCTCTGTAGAACTCCACCCGTCCTTCCCAATCGTATGCCAATTGTTTTTCCCATCCGTCCGTCCGTCCGTTTATTAGACGCCATGTGGTATTCATCCCCTCATGCAACTGTCATCTCATGCAACACGTGAATGCGAACCAGACTCCAAGATTGAGTGACATACCACGGAGAAGCGAAACAAATGAAATGAAAGGCAAACAAAACATGTACTCTGATCAAAAACGTAAACTCTATGCAGCAATGGGATTTGGCCCGTCCGAGCGGGAGCCAACTGGTCTTTCGATACAGGTGAGACTGGAAAAGCTGTTTGCCAGATCAAGTGGCGGCGGTCCTCCCGAGAGGGAGTCTTCGTCGTCGCGGATGAGTACCATTGCCTTCGGAGTGCTTGGCTCAAACCTGGGCGTGGATGGCGAACGGGTCGACGACGGTAGTGTTGCAACGGTCTCAACGAACGACGTAAGCGAGGAAAGTGACCCGCCTCCGGTTCCGTCTACTATAACTCCGTCCTTTGTCTTCCTGTCAACCGCGATGGCCGAAGCTGAGATGGATCTGCCAGTCGGTAAGTCTGGAGATCCTCTGGGTCTCGATGGTGATGAACTAGTGGACACTTTTCCATGACCGGAAAGAGATACGATGGCCTCAATTCTATCAGCCCTTTCAATATGTTCTGAGAACAGCGAGACTTTGACAGTCTTTGACTTGGAAGCAGTTTGTCCTGCCTTCGTGAACGCATCCCAGGCCAAACGATGGTCTTCCGCAGGCTCTGAAGGATCATGAGGAACCATTCTAGGCGGCGAAAAAGGTGGCCCAGGTTTACGGCCTCGGCTGGCAGCTCGGGACGGAGTGCGGGACCGAGAACGTTCGCCTGTACTAGGGGTTCTGGACCTTTGAGCTATGCCGCGCCCGTCAGAAGCGGCTGACCCGGATCTTGCGTGAAAGCCTGTACTGGATAGAGACTTCGTTCGCTGGTGCTGATGCTGGCGGCTTTTCCCTCGAAGTTTGGCAGTGGAACTTTGAGTAGCGCCCGGGTCGAGAATGCTTCGGCTGGCAGCGATGACGATCGAGGACCGTTGCTCGCCAGATCGGCCTCTACTGCAGCTGCGTGGCTTGGACGGTGAAGAAATATCAGGCGGAGTCCCTGCGACCTGTCTGGTGAGAACCTGCATCCGATCGACCGACTCAGCTCTGCGAGACATGGTCTTCAGTGACTTGGAAATTTCGGTTGCATGCTCGCTGTGAGAAAAGGAGTTGGACCGCTGATGACTCCTCGATCGACTGGCATTCCGCGACTTTGGTGAGGATGGACGAACAGGTAAACCGTTCTGGGAATACGGGTCTGTCGAAGCCTCCGTTTTGCCTGAAGTGTTTCCGACACGATTCTGACTAGGGTTTTGAGATTCCCTTGGCTGAGAAGAGGCTTGTCTTTGATCGGTAGCAGCCTGAAACGGGTCTGTCGAGACGTGCTTGCTTGTCATGGCACTCGCTGCATGCATGAGCCGGGCTCGACTGGTGCTTCGAGACTCGCGGTGATGAGAGGAAGTACGCTTCGTGTTGGTGATATCCGGATGGTCCAAGGGACGGGCTCTGCTGGAGGTACGAGATGTTTTGCCTTTGGACGACGCTCGGTATCGGTTTCCCGAGTCGAACCCCTGAGACGACGAGGCTCGCGAAATCCTCTCCTCGGTGCCGACATCTTCTGTAGTGCGGCGACTTCTACTGACGTTTCGAGATTGACCGCCATGAGAAAAGGCCCGCGTGTGGCTGCTCGTATGCTCTTGGTCGTTTGGCTTATTGGTAGTACCGGCCGTTGCCGCCGTTCGAATGGAGGAGCTAGGACTGTGCGTGCAAGACGGTATCTCCTTGTGTGAGAACAGCGCAAAGTTGTCAAAGTTTTGGGTTCTGCTACGATCTGATTCTGCAATAGCAGTGCGCATGTCTGGCTTTGCAACGGCTGTTAGTACTTCAGGCGACATGGGCGTCCTCAACAGAGTCTCAGATGGACGCCAGAAGTACCGAGGCTCTGAAGGCGAGGCATCCTCGAAAGGTGTGATGGGAGTGAATGGCGCTTGGTTCAATGACGGATAGTCGTCGAAAACCCTCCTGTTGGAGAACCGTGTTGGATAGCCGCTCAGCGGGAGACCACTCTGAGGGTAGGGTGTACTGTCCTCGGGCGGTCGTGGGTTCGACGTGACGGTGCTGTTAGTGCGTCCAGATTGGTATGACTGGTAGGACTCGTTCGATCGAACAGATTCAACAGATCTGACAGAGTGAAGCGAATGAAACGATCTACCTGACAAGGGTACAGGACTGCCAAATTGCCAAGGTGCCAGGGGAGGTGATTGCGGAATGATCAACCTGGGCACATTCGACCTGACGGATTGGTTTGAGCGAACGGACTGGATTGATTGGACCGACTGAATCGAGCGGGCAGACTGTGCGCTTTGGGGAGCAGGGCTATTGGCTTCCCAATTCTCGTTGAGAGGTGAATGAGAGAAAGCCAACTTTGGCCGCGCTGACAAAGGAGTCGGGCTTGGAGCAGTAGGCGTTGGGAGATTGACACTCTCAGATCCAGGCGAGTCTGACGGTGCTCCGCTAGACAAAACAGGTGGTGGGGCGTATGATAGAGGGATTTGAATCTTTGGCGGCAGCTTGGTCTGCTTTGCATTTTGTCGCCCCTTAGGTGATTTCCGAGGTGCATCCGAGGTGGTTGAAGAATCGCCAGGAGGGGATTGGGGCTGGCTTGGGGCTTGCGAGGATGAGCCTTTTTGAGGAGCATCACCCTGAGATGACGAAGAACTGGTGGCTGGTCCGGCAGGCGAAGCCGGAGAATAAGGGGTCTTTTGCAGTTCGGAATGGACCCCCAGTGGCTTTTCGGGCTCTGGGCGGTAGACCAACTTGGCGTATGGAGGGTTCCTGGTGTCGACGACAAGCAGTTCCTTCTCGCCTCTGCCAAGAACACCGTAGATCTTGACTTCGCCGTCTTGGACGCCCACAACAGCGCTTGTTCCGGCATAGACAGCATCATCTTCCATGCCGGTCCGATTACAGAATACGACAATTATTTCGTTGTCTTTCTCTGCTCGAATAAGAGGCTCCAGACGAGTCACCCAGTAGGTAAGAGTGTCCATGTCTGGTTCGTTGGGCATCCGACTGAATGTACGGCTGTCTTCCCGGGTCATCCATGCCATGGATACAATGACAAAGTTTGATTCGTGATGGAGAATGTGGAAGCCGAATTCGAACGCGTGCCATGGTGCCCGAAATTTGTATGGACTGGAACAATTAGTAACATGTTCGGTTTGCAGACCAAGCAAAACTCACTTCAAATCCATACCTGCATCATAGCGTCAGCAAAGTTCATGCCCATAAGATAAGAATAACTTACAGATGCCGATAGATGTATGTCCCAGGCCAGGGATATATCCCTCGTAGAATCCGTCACCTTCAAGGGCCCAGCTTTCGTCTGTGTAGTAAAGGAAGCTTTTCCGGTAGTTGGCTATCGTCTCTCCCTCTTCGTTGACAACGATGGCTGAATTATAATACTCAGGCCCGGTCGGCCAACTGCCAGACACATCCGCCTTCTCGGGGTAGCCAACGACCACATTGCAGTTGTACTTCAGCGCAGTTGTCCGGGCCCAGAGCGACGTGATGCCAGAGCCCGACGGTTCGAGGAAGGGAGAAATGTGTTGAAGTGACTTGAAATTGTAGCCTAAGGTTTCTCATATCAGTTTTCGTTCGGATATAATCGTGTAAGTCGGCAAACGAGCCGCCACAGTTGATACTGTGCGCGGTTGTTGGAACCAACAACCGCCGAAGCGCTGATCTGGCCAAACGCATAACACGATGCCCCGGCCTCGAATTTTGAGATTCAACATACCAGAAAAAGCCAATTCGGGCAAGACGAGAAGATCGAGGTCCTCGGGATTTGCCTTGCTCAGTACAGAGTCGGCTCGGTTGAGGTTATTGTCAACATCGCCCACCTGGGGCGCAAACTGAAGACAACCTATCCTCATCTTGGCGGACGAACGAATACGACCACGACGAAACCGCGACACAGGCCGAGTCACCCAACTCCAAAACCGGTCGACCGATCGCAAGCTCCGCCGCAGACGTAAGAGTGAACGGGACCGAAGATGACGGAGACATTCAAAAGAGGAAAATTCTCAAAGTTTTGAAGTAGACAGCAAACAGGTACGGAAACGAAGAGGCAGGGGCTACTTCTTTGGGCAAAACTTGTGGGTTACACGGCGATATTTGGGGGCTGTCTCTTGGCGGGAGCCGGTGAGGTAGACCATGCGGGTTGACCATGCGAGTGCAACGGCGGCGGCGGCCACCAGAGACCACGAGCGCTGTGCAGCTAAGTGCCTCTCTGATTGTGATGATGTCCAGTCAAGGGCAGTCGCACGAGATGCCTGCCACACGGCCTGACCATCTACAAGCCAGTGGGAGATGTTTGTCCATGATCGCGGCGAACAGCCAACGAGACGTCGACGTTTGCCGCTCTCTCCATACAGGGGACCTTGCTAGTGCCGCTGCGCCATTCGTCACCTTTGCAACGCCGTAGAGCACAGGCCAGTCGCTAGACCAATTCTCCTTTGGCTGCGCCTGCCATGCTCGTTCGGAGAGCACCCGCGTGAGCTCCAAGGTGCCTCCTGAATCCCTGCGGAAGTGAGCCCTAAGAGGCCCGACGAAGCACGCAAGAGGTACCTGCTCTGGAGTTACCAATACCGCGGTAGCCACGGTGAGAGGCATCTTCCGACAGGTATCTCCACCGTTCCCGTTGTCTTCCCGGCCGCTGCGCATTCTCAACTTCTTTCCACCACCAACCAACGCGAGATATGTACTACTGCGTGTGACATCCTTGCAGTCACACCAATTGCTTGTCTGTTCTCAGCCCATCGTTTGGCAGGATCGCACGTTCAGGATCCCTCCCTCCTGCGCCATCTTCCGGGCTTCTTTACGCAAAAGAGACGAAAACCCCCTGGCCGCGCTCGCTTTGTAGCTTCTCCCGTGTTCTGTGCCGGCGCTTGTGATACATTCGCCCCGGCATCTGGTTGACACTGTCCCAGAACTCTGGTTGAGGATGTCGCTATCCCAGATATCTGGTCGCCAATATCTATCACGCGTTCGACTGATGGAAATACATCTTCCTTGTCTCTGCTACTTGATAACGATAACCCTAGCCTAACCACTGACCCCTATCGTGCTTAAGTGCCAGCTGCATTACAGCGCATTTGAATGATTGACGAGCAATTTCGTATAGCCGGGCGGTGGCTTACAAGCACTTGTCATGATCAGCGTCCAATCCTGGCTTTTCTTCCTAGGTGTGATGCAGCTGCAATGTGATGGCAGGGCCTTTGGAATTGCGCCTGTCAAGCTCTTTCTCCCGCTCAACCGTCACTTCCGGGGAGGACCAGTGTTAGACCGGGATGGCTATCGAGCATCCACATTGGCCGAGATCACCTTCGAAGGATTCTCGAGGACACCAAAGTTCCTACGTGACATTCACTACCCAATTTGCAGGCAGGTTTACGGGATCTCGGTACCCAGGCACGTTCTCAACATGGTCGTGGTGGCATCCAAATCGTCTCCCCGCATCCCAACGGGCGCTCGGAATCAGGTGCATTCTCTCCGGGCAGGTAAGCATTGTTGACGTGGAAGCCCTCACCGACACCAATGAAGCCAAAAGGATGTCTGTCGCAATTTGGTATTGGTTTGTGGCTAAATGATTAAAGCTAGGCTGCTATGTTTTCCTCCGATCATCGTTCCAGAGTTGACTGGGAACTTTCCGGCATACTGGAAGGTGGCATTTACTACCCAAGCCAAGGCAGTATGAGACCATCTGTGCCCATTGTTTGTCGTAACCATCTCTTAATTTCACCAACACTAGTACAAATACAGTTGCTCCATCTGTTGCAGATTGCGTCTTCCCAGCTGGCTGGTACAGACAGGGCGTTCCAACGACGAACCTGTGGGTTTTGAACGTACGAACCAACACTAGCTGGCTCTTGGCGGGGAAAGCAGCATTGTTTCCCAGGTTCTCGATACCAACGCCCCTCTGATCATGTAGCTGAGCGGCACAGCCTGCAGCCCCTTTACCAGATACGTCCTCAAAGTTTTCGGGGAACTCGGCTTGTTGGAACCAGGAACGCAACTCTTCAGACCCCAGTAGGTCTATGCAGGGCAAGTTTGCCGCCTTATTTCGCTGTGGTTTCGTTGAATTTCTACTTGGAGTGGGATCCATTTATGCACAAGTTCCGTAGTTAGATCTCTGACTTACATGATTGATATTTCTGTGTGGGAAAACAATTACCTAGTCGCGTTAACTTGACGTTACTACACAAATGCAGGATTAGGAAGTTGACCAAAATCTGGTTGAATTCCCGATAAATACAATAGTAATACAAGACCACCCATACAAATGAATATCTCTAAAAAGAAAGAGTGCACACAATATTCGAGGAGACAGAATGTAGCACTATAGCGACCACTAACATATCTTCAATCCGATTCGCTGAAACTTCTTCGCAAAGGACGCAGAGCACCTCAAGATCAGATCTAGAATGTCTTTAAACAAACCGCGGCAAGTCCTTCGTGGGGCTAGGTCCATTGTTTCCCAGCAAGACCCCTTTGCTTACGTTGTTGAACCCGAAAAAGGCATGCTTGTGCTGGTCTTGGCTGTAATCCGGTCAGCTCATATCACATTGTCCACGGAAGGGATGCTGCTTACTTGAACAGTGTCATGACGGCCTCGTCAGTGGTCTCGTCCTGGCCCCAAGACACCGTCCAGCCCTTGGCACCCTCCGAACAGGCCCGGTTGTAGAAGCTCTTCGTGGAGGTGCCGTCTTGCTGAACAACCGGGATCTGGAGGAGGCAGTACTGGCTTGGTTCATCTCCACCTTCGACCGAGAAGGAGAGAACCACGGTTTCCTGAGGGGTCCCGGATTGCACCAGGTCTTGTCATGACATTAGCGTGACGAATGAGCATATGGGGAAATGTGCACTTACATCTCACAACGTTGATAAGCTGCCATTCCGAAGCGGCGGCAAGGCTATGGCTGTCTCTTCTCGCTATCTCACCCTCACTTTCGGTGGGAACGGCGATCGGGTGGAAGTAAACCTTGGAATGCTGCGGCCCAGCCTCGACGCCGTTCGTGAGAATATCATCCTTGTAAGAGAACCACGAGATGAGGCTCTTCTCGACATTGATCACGGACAAAGTAACAAAGCCGAGATCGTTCCAGCCGCCGTTGATGTTGTACTCTGCCACCTCAGGGCACTTGATGAGTGAGAAGCCGGTCTGGTAAGCAGGACGGCCATCGGCCTTGATCGTGAACTGGCAGTGCTTGGGATCCTTGGAAGCGAACTCGGCGATTGAGAAGCTGTAGTTGCAGCTGCTCTGGTCCTCGGCGCACGCACGCCGGAAGTGCAGCATGCTCCAGTCTTCGGCGTTCAAATCCCGAACCGGCTCCGTGGGCGCGGTGGGAAGAGCAAAGGCCCGAGTGGCCAGTGCCGCAACGATAACGAGAGATTTGAAGATCATGATGCTGGGTCTGAATTTGACGGATAGTTCGATGTGAGATGAGCTGGTTGTAGGGTAGGTTTCCACGGCCGTCGCTGCCCTTTAAGTAAATCCCTACCATGCGTATTTCCTCCCGAAGAACGTGGAAAGTCTCGACTTCGAATGTCACCATCGTCAAATACCAAGAGACAACATCGAAGCGGTTTTCATCCGTGAGACCCTGGCTGTGGAAGCTGGCGAGCACTGATGTACAACCCAAACGGGACCCCCTTTTGAGGCGCAACGGTCGAGGAGGAGCGTGCAGTCCCACATCCGTGAGATGGACCGAAACAGCTCCGTGGGCCGTATGCTGGGACTGGAAGAATCGAGACCCGTTTAGAATTATGAGAGGGATCGTTCTCGTGTCCCGGGTAGAGCAATGGTGGACCACAAACTTGGGTCCCGTGTCTATGGGAAACCGTAAGAGGGACAACCGATTCACGAGAGCGTGCCGTTCTGAGGTTTGGGCGCTCGCCACAGGTAACATTCTTAAATTTGCAGATTACACGATCCCCAACAAGAGGCCTCGTTCGTGGTATGGCGGTGATTGCTTAGTGTGTTTTGGATTCTCGAGGGATCAGGGAACCAAACACAAGTTCAATCGTACAAGTAAGGAGATTGCTGACATGTTGTTCGGGCAAAGCGTCGACGTGAGATATAGATATCTTGCCTTCAGAGACAAGCATGTTATCATAGAAAAACAAAGGAATTGAATTGCAAGTCATCCGCCTGGATATCCGAGAAAAGAGGCAATACATTCAGAATGAAAATGACGCTTGGCTGCCGCATTAGAGAATGCATTGAAAGCGCTCCGATTGCCATGTTTCCCAATCGATCAAGATTTAATGAAAACAAGGGCCCGGCCGCGTTGATTACTGCAGCTGTCCTCTGGCATACTCATCTGAACCAGTAATCCTTCTGGTGATAGGTCGTACAAGCAAATAGCGGTCAGTCCAGCCTACCGTCAAGCCCAGGCTGGGTGCAATGTAGACTGCGTTCGGAGCCGGCGCTCTTCTCCGTGGGGATGGGAGAGTCGAAGACGGGAAGCGAACATCAGCCAAGCTGTCAAGCAGTATCGGTCGGAATAAAGCCAAAATGGCCCAGAATGAGCATTTGAAGGACCCAGGTAGGGTTTCTTCTATACTCAGGTTGCAAAGTTTTCGAGAAGTTATGAAGCCCCCTTCCATCATCTCACAAACAACACGACTGGGTGAGAAGAATGACATCTTCTTATAAACAGCAACGCAAAGCTGACCCGGATTACTGGGTCGAGAGCAAATCTAATTCAGGAAGCAATGCAAGTTGAAGACGCATGATGCCAAAACGACGCCCGCTCTCACCACGCTCTCACTTGCCTCGAATCCTCACCTTTCAATCTACTGGTCCGGATCGTCGTGGAGGTGTTCGCGCTGACGGGAAGTTACCCCTCTCAACCTCTCGTTGAAGCGTTGGAGCGCCGAGGTGGTTGGCTAATGCAGCCACCATCACACTCGCTCCTATTCAGAGAAATTCGCCTGCAGGTGACGAGTTTGCCTGGCACCACAAGGAGTGCAACACTTACGCCGCTAGGTAAAATGCCGCCTGGTGGGTGTTGCTCGCCTTGGCCCATCAGAGTCGTTTTCAGCCATAGTTGCATCCAAAACTATCGCGGCAGCGGCAGAACCACGAGTGCCAGCTTCATTCGCAGTTGGCTGATAGACGCGTTGGGCTGTAGTGGTTGAGATTTAAGGTGGTATCCAAACATGATCGAACTGGCTTTGTTCTGACAATCTTTGATGTTTCTTTCCGTGGCAGTAATAGAGAGAACTGCCTCTTTGAACCAGATGAAGATCTAGCATTCGTGAAGAGCCAGGCACAGAGAAAGCCCGGTAGATGATCCCCCGCTCAACAAGGTCGGCCATCTTCCTGACCAGGCGACCTGCTCTGTAGACACAAGGTAGAACGCCGAGAGGACGGAAGAGACTCGGCGCTCCGGTCCAAGATCTGGTCGCGTGGCAATCTCGGCCACGAGTGAGGGTAGAAAACAAAGTGGTCTGATTTCCCCGCCCCCCGTCAGTCTTTTGTTCAGTCAAGCTTGCCAGCAGGCGGGTCTATCGGGCGGGAAGACGGCCGCTAAATGGCTGATTTCCACTTTGCTCGTTGAACAGGGGTCCTGGAAAGGGTCGCATTCATGGCCGGCGCCTGCAAGACCACTCAATCTTCTCTTCCCCGTTTCAACTTCCCGTGTCTCTCTCGATTCTGACCACTCACGTCTCTCCGTTTCCTCACATCCCGGCTTGACGTGCATTTGTTTGGCGCTGAGGAGACTCGTTTCCCTCGTCGCCATTCGTCAAGTTCCAGCCTGGGCGCGATTACACCCAGCCAAGGGTTCGCATCTACGCGCGATCTTATTGGACTCGCATATACCCGCTCACTTCTTGGCTGCTATTCTCAGCTCTACGGAAAATCCTCCCCGCCTGGCGATCTGGAGAAAGCAAACGCACCTCCATGAGAGCTTTGCCGTCTTGGGACCTCCATCCTACGGCCATCCGCTGGCTGGATTGCCAGACTACCACACACCAGCAAAAATAGATCATTGTCTAGTTGCAATGCAGAGCCGCCTGCCTGTCTTGCATGGAGATCGCCCGTGCCGCAGTGCTACATCTCAAATTCCGGGAATATATGTGTGATGAGTCCCGCAAAGGACCAAAAATCTCCTCGAGACGGGTGTTGGACTTCTTTCCAGATAGCCATCGATCCTCTTGGAAGGAAGAGACTCTCATCCTGACAACTCCCGAGTTACACGATAAGAGTGATTTGCCATGCTGACGAGGTTATTCGCGTTCCTCCTAATCTAAACGCCTCCCTCCTCCTCCTATCCATTCCTCCGCGGCCCCTCCTCGACTTGTGAGGCAAAAGTCAAACCATGGCCGCCTTCTCTCTGTGGCATCTGTTTGCCGTATTCTCGCTTGTCACGGCCGTACTCGCACTCGAAGTCACACCCGGTTCGGATTGTGCGGCGTTGTGCATGGGTGGGCAGAACGGAACGACAGTCGAGGCCACGACACCGGGCACAAACTCGTCCGACATTGTTTGTGAAAACCACCAGTACCACTCGACCGGCACGGGCATCAAGTTCAAGAACTGCGTCAGTTGCTTGCAGAGAAGCGAGGCAACCAAGGGGGCGTCGAGTGATGCGGCTTGGTTCTTGTGTAAGAGCTCAAAATATGGGAAGTGGTAGAAGGAGGATATTCAGCTGACCATGTCTGATAGACAACATTCGATATGCGGTAGATGTTTGCCTTTTCGACTTCCCCGACGCCATCAGCCACATCAACTCTCCGTGCATCATCAACAGTGCTTGCAGGCCTCTCAAGACCGCCCTGACATCGGGTCTCACGACTCCAGACGCAGCCACCTCATACGACTACTGCACAGCCGACGGTGACAAATTCTCGAACAGCTGGTGGCCCTGCGCCAAGTGTTTGCAGTCCAGTGATAGTCAGAGCTATCTTTCCAACTGTCCGTTCCACACAAACACACTGTCCTGAAAACAATGCTGACCCATGACCCTAGTCTTGATTGCGCTCAAAGCTGGTTGCCAGCAGAAGCCAGCCAACGGTAACATCATCGGCCTGACTGGCCAGCTATTCTCGGACAATGCGGTAAACATCACCGAACCGGCAACAAACACAACCCTTCCAGGCGACGGCGGTGCCTCTTCGACGACAATGACCACCGGCACGATCGTAGGCATCGCGGTAGGCGGCGGCCTGGTCTTCGTCGGCGCCATCTGCCTCTTCATCATCCACTACCGGAAGCAACGAAAAACACGAGCGCAAACAGAAGAGCCCAGCTTCCCGCCTCAGCCACCCAGGAGCCACGCGAGCTCCTTCACCGCAATCAATAGAAGCCCTTACATGCCCATCGCGGACCACAAGAAGTCCTCCTCCATCAACTCGTACAACTACGAGCTGCAGGAGAAGCAACACTTCAACAACGCCGACTACTACGACCAGATGGAGCACGAAGCCCAGCTCGGACGAGAGATGGCCCACTACAACTTCGATCCTCGCTCTAGCCACCACGGCCTCGGCAGCGCCCTCCCCACACACCCGGCCTACATTCCCCGAGCCATGAGCAGGCAGTCAACCCGCGGCGGCTCCGTAACACCCACCCCGCCCAATGCCCGGAGAACAAATACGCCCGACTCATACGCCCTGCAGACGTACCTGAACGCCGTCAGTGAAGAGGGCACGATACCAATCAGGCCTCCACCGGCCGCCGCCATGTCGCGGACGCCGTCGCCAAGGAGGTCGAACGAATCACACCCCGAGAACCTGAGCTCCGCGGCGCCCATCATGGGAAACCTCCCGCCGCCGCCCCCGGGGCCCCCGCCGGCCCGAAAGACATCAATCAAGATCCCGTCAATATCCATCCCCTCGGTGCGACGCATGCGGGTGCCGAAGAAGTACTCCCCGCCTCAGATCACAGTCCAAGACGCGACGCCGATAGCAGACAAGGGCGAGACCGGAAACATGCAAATATCGCAACCGATTGCGGTCCATGAGAATAGATTTCAAGATAGGCCGTTGGCCGGACGCACCGTCATTTCTAACGTCGCGCCGGCCAGGGAGGACCCTGAGACGTATGAGGGGGATATGCCCATCCGAAGTGGCAAGAGCACACTGTACGGATGAGAAAATGTAATGTCACGACGATGAATGTCATGATCGAGGTTCGGAGTACCCACAGGACGGCTTTTTGTGTTTTACTGAGCGAATTGGGTTCACGGCGTTAAGGAGACTAAAGTGTCAACGAGTGATAAGAAACTCAAGGACGAATACAATATTATTCGTAATGCAAACTCCGAAGAATGCGCTGCAATGAATGCAAAAGCAGGTGGTATCTGACACATCTATCGTACAGCGCGCTGGTTACCGCCTCTTTTAGTCACCCAGACGGCGGCCAGGGCCTCTCGTCCTCCACGAGTCGGGAAGGGGTCCATTACCCAGAGAGGCGCCGGTGCTGCTGCCCGTGGACTGACCTCCAGCGGGGGTGCGGCTGCTGTTGTTCACGGCGGTGCCGTAGTCGCGGCGGTAGAAACGCGGCGTAGTGACCAGCCTGGACAGGAACGCGGGGGCAGGGATCAGATTGCGGCCGCCACTGAACTCGGGCCAGATGCGGGAAAGGAAGTCGTACAGGTGAGCGGCCAGGAAGCCCATGAGCTGGAGCATGAAGTTGTAGTAGCCGCCGGGAAAAAGGAGGGAGACGAGCATCATGCAAAAGGGCGTCAGCTGGGCGGGGATGGTGACGAAGTAGAAGTTGGCCTTCATCCCGCGCTGGTCCTGCGTGACGGTGCGGCACATGGCGAGAATCAAAGCCGGCAGGAAGGCTCCTCCGCCCATGAGGTAGGTGCAGAGCGCCTGTGTGCGATATTAGCGCTTTGTTTCTACATGGCAAAATGTTTCCTCATCTTCATTTGACGATGGAACGGTGTCATGATGAACGTAACGATAAGACGAAAACAAAAAAAACCCAGGGTATTGGGTGGTAAAATGTAGGGCGCTAAGAAAACCACTCGAGCAGCATTGAACGCTACCCGAGCCATCCATAAGACATCCCACCATGCCCACGCCACGAGTACAGTCCTAAAAGCGAATTGAGGTGGACTGTACCGCGCCGTGAGGGTAATCTTCCTCTTTTCCAGGAACCGTCACAGCTGTGGGTATCCACTGTGCGGGCAGATATAAGAGGTGCAGAAGTTTGGTTTGCTTCGCGAGTGCTTCTTTCGCGTATGTGATACATGGGAGGAACTTTCCACGCAACGATGGACGCGTTGGGCAAGAACGGGCTACCGTAGTAGCAAGGCAGTGACGACAAATGACTTACCGTGATGACAGTGCACACAAACATGAGGTACCAGACGACATCCTCACGCCTGGGGAAGCGGGGGTTGCCGACCTCGAGGGCGGTCAGGTAGGTGTAGAGGAAGTACGTGTCAAACAGCAGGCCCAGCTGGGGACCCGTGAGCAGGAAGTTGGTGCCCAGGCGCCAGATCTGCGGCGGGATCTTGAACAGGTAGTCCGGCATGAAGATGAACCAGTACGGGCTCACAAAGCCTAGGACGACAGAGACAGACGTGACGAAGGCGGCCGTCGCAAGGGTTCTGAGGGGTTCAAGTCAGCATCGTGAAGGTGAGAGGTGGTGGTGAGATGAGGTGAAGAGGAGCTTACCTTGCGATTGGCGGCGCCTGCCAGTAGGCATCCAGCATCTCCGACATCTTGTCTCAGTACACGACCCCAAAAGTAAAGGGTTATTGTGTTTTTCCAATGCGAATGGTGAAATAAGCAGGAAAAGTGAGGTTTGAGTTGCGGGATAGCAAGGTTGCAGACGGCAGGCAGTGCAGAAGTAGAGGTGCCCTCTTTTTTTATCTGCAGGTGGTGTGGGAAGAGGACCAATCAGAGACACCAGGCTGCAGCGCTGATGTGTTGGTTCATCGTTTGTGAACCCGTGTCCTCTGGAGGAAGGGTTTTATTAAGCTGGAAAGACAAAGAAGCGCCCTCAGCCTCGGGCTTTTCAACTCGTTTTTCTGCCGCTGGGGCTCGGCGGTGGGGCACGCTCAAGCGGTGAAAACCGACCTGAATGGTGGGCGACGCGCGCCAGGACGCTGTGAACGTGGTGAAGGTCGCTGACAGTTACCACGCTGCAATTGGCCAATGCCCCCCACGTCGCCCGCCACCATTGCTGAGAGAGCTCCGACGGCGGCGTTTGAAGATTAGTGACTCAGGAAAAAAAGTGCTGAAATATTCTTGGAAAATCAACGACGTCTCCAAGAACACTTCCTCTCCGCAAAATTGACCCGAGAGTGATACCCGAAAACGCCCTTCAAGATGTCATCGACCTCCCACCCTCCCAGATGGGCCGCCCTCGCCCGCGACACGAACGAGACCAATATCCAGCTCGCCATCAACCTAGATGGCGGGGCATTCCCACCCGACACCGACTCGAGACTCACTGCGGCCCTCGGTGACGGCCATGCCTCCCAGTCCAGCAAGTCCCAGACCATCAGCGTCAACACGGGCATCGGCTTCCTTGACCACATGCTGCATGCCCTCTCCAAGCACGCCGGCTGGAGTTTGGCCCTCATCTGCAAGGGCGACCTGCACAGTCCGTCGCCTCCCTCTCCGTTTTCTCATCATCCCCCATCGTGAACCTCCCCTCGCTTACAAGGCACTTTGCGCAAAATAGTCGACGACCACCACACCGCCGAAGACGTCTGCATAGCCCTCGGATACGCCTTCGCCAACGCCCTTGGCAGCGCGACCGGTCTCGCCCGCTTCGGCTTCGCCTACGCTCCCCTCGACGAGGCCCTGTCCCGCGCCGTTATCGATCTTTCGAACCGTCCCTACAGCGTCGTCGACCTCGGATTGAAGAGGGAAAAGATTGGCGACCTCAGCTGCGAGATGATTCCCCACTGCCTGCAGAGCTTTGCCCAGGGCGCCAGAGTCACCCTGCACGTTCACTGCCTGCACGGAGAGAACGACCACCACCGTGCCGAGAGCGCCTTCAAGGCCCTGGCCGTGGCTGTCAAGATGGCGACGAGCCGTGTTGCTGGTAAGGAGGGTGAGGTTCCTAGCACCAAGGGAACTCTGAGCGCATAAACCCGGGTGACGTCAAAAATAAGTAAAAAGACTAAAAGTAAAAACGGGCAATGCGGTGAAAATGTTGTCGGATTTATTAGAGATACTCCGACTTGGTATGATACCCCGGAACACCATGCTACCCAGTATACAAATTACCAGTACACAATGTACAATGCCTGAATCCTGTTTCCACACACCAAAACTCCAAACAAAACGGGCGAGGACGTGGCCGCCCATGTGCAGTTATCCGTCATTCTGTCTTCAAGGTCTCATGTTCTCCTTATTCAGGCCTGCCAAGGCGCGCCTCTTCTCAGCCTTTCTTTGTTCAATTCGCGCAATAGCCGCGGCTCGCCGCTCTGGTGGTAGGGTGCTCTTTGACGTGTTCGCCGCCATGGTACTAGCATCGGCCTCAGGCATTCCAAGTCGAGCAAACCGGTCTTGAAGCAGGTCGATGGGCGGATCATTCTCCTTCGTTGCAAACCGGTGTCGGGGCGCGGGCGTTGTGCCTGATGGGACTTCGCTTGAGCTGACAATTCGGTCATTGAGTTCGGATCCGAGGTATGCTCTGTTGCGAGGGGACCTGGGAATGAATGGCCGCCATCTAGGCTTATCCAGCGTGACCTTGCCTGAGAGGATTTCGGATTTGAGACGCGCCTTGACAAGATCTTCCTCTCCCGATGAGTAGGAACCGCCGTCCTCCTGGTACTTGTCCCGAAGATTGTGAGACTTGGACTGGTTGAGTTTTCTGCCGAGCGATTCCACAAGGTCTAGGCTCCGTCGCTTGGAGCTCGTGTCATTCGATGTGCGACGGACCGGTTCGGGAGCAGCATCGAAACGGTTTTTTACATGGTTGCGATGTCCTCTCTCCTTTTCGACGGTCTCACTCTCGGGCAAGGAGCTTACGGACGTCTTGGGCCTGTGGCCATCGATAGGTCCTGCTGCCTTGAGCGTCTTGATTTCCTTCTTCAGGTCGTTGATCTTGTCGGTGGCTTTCTCAAGGATGCGCCTCGTATCCTCTTGCGTAGCCTCGGCTTCCGTTCTGTAGGTATCAAAGTCCGCCTTCATTCGGCGCAGCTCTTCGTCTTTCTGGCGTGATTTTTCTCGCAACTCTTCCAGTTCTTCCAACTCAGCAGATGAAGCTGTTTTGGCCTTATCCGGAAGAGGCTGTTGCTCGGCCAAACGCTTGTTCTCCTCTGCCAACTTGTTTGCTCGCTGCTCAGCAAACAGGAGGTCGGACTTGAGCTTCTCGATTTCCTCCTTCATCTGGGTATTCTCCTTAACCTGGGCCCTAGCTTTCCTCAACTCACGCTGCGTCTCCACGAGGGTCCTCTGCGTTCGCGGAGAAGCCGTGAATCGTCTGCGCGCATGGGGGTCGTCATCATCGCGACCCTCCAGCAGAGCCGCTAGCTCCTTGACCTGGGTTCTGTACTCGACAGCAACAGCAGTCTGCTTCGCCAGATCCTTCATGAGCTGAGGGTTGTCTCTTTCTTCGCCGCTAACGCGCTTCGCGGCTATTTGTGCCGCCATCTCGGCAATCTTTTGCTCCATCTGAGCTACCCTGTCCTGCTCTTCTTTGAGCTTCACATTCAGGTCGATAGCCTCGGCGTCTTTCAGCTTGGCGTAGGATTTGGCAAGCTGCTTGTATTTGAGCAGTTTCTCCATCTCGGCTTTAGCGTCCTGGTGATACTGCTCGAATTCCGACTTCCAGTACTTTCCCGACCGCGAATGAGGCTCATTAAGATCAATCGTCATGTCATGCGTGCATTGGTCTTCATCGGCTTCCTCCCATTCGTCTTCTGCATCGTCGTTCCTCGCTGATTGAGGTTGGAGACGCGTCTGCTGGGTTTGCTGTGTTTCCCGCGAGATGTTGAGCGCCTTCCCTTTGCGGGAGTTCTCCATTGCCTCGGTCAGCTTCGTCCGCTTGCTAGCCGAGTCGCCTGCGCTATTGAAGCTGCTGGGAAACTTTCCAGGCTTCTCGTCCGTATCTTTTCCTTTGCCGTTCTTGAGGCCGCCTTTGTCCAAAACATCGTGTCCGAATGAAACGCGTTTTCGTCGAGAGGTACCGGTGCCAGGAGTGAGTAGAATGCCCTGGGGCTGCTTCACCGGTGTACGCGACTCGGTTTCGGAGTCGTCTACGTTCCTGTGACGCGCCATGCCGGCAGTACGAGAGTCGCGATCGTCGTCGCGGGCGGGAGTGCCAAAGATTGCGCTTTTCAATGCTCGGGCGGCGAAGACGGGCGCTGGCGTGTCTGGTTGCTCGATCTGGGTGGTGTCATCTACTGTGATGTCAGTCGGATCTGCCATATCGTGTGTCAGCTGTTGGTGTTGGTGATGCATACCTCCTCCTCCTGCTTGTGCTCTGTTTCCTCCAGACGCGCCCTCCAAACCTCGCCTAAGTACCCAGCCCAGCATCCTTGCTTCCGTGGGGAATAAAAGATGTCCGCAATGAAGGTTGTGAGCGCGGATGAATTGGTTCACTTGCTGGCCGTGGCGTGTAGCAAGTCCGCAATGCTCGCCTGAAGCGATCGCATTACCTGCGCTGGCGTGTTGGAGGGTTTTTAATTAGTTTGTAGTTGGTGATCTGACCGCGGCGAACGGATGTGGTTCCATGTCGAATTTGGTTGTTTACTTTGTTACCGCATGTGGATGGCGCGTCCGTGGTTCGTCGCTTCCTCCGCTTGCCCCGTACAGTTCGCGTACAGTGTCTCTACGGTGTCTAGCGTTCTTTGCCCCTCGCTAGCTTTTTTGTCCAGAACTCTGGCACTTAATCCCCACTGAGAGGACCCCTGAGGCAATGGGCGTCATCAGTGAGGGGCACCAGCTGTCGCTGTCAAACCCCACTTGACGTACGCCTAAATGGCCATACTGTGACAGCGCATCAAGCAAGGCGAATAGCGGTCGATGCCTGGTGGCGCTTTAATCCGGTCAGCTGAAATTCGTTTGCCTTTTTTTAGTCCATCATCAACACCTACTTTTGAAACAGATTACCACGATATTGCAGAACAACATGGCTTATCCTTAACTGATTATCACGGCTTATGCTGTGGTGATTTGTCAAGCCTTTTCCCGTCGTTACGATATGGCGTCTAAATCATCCGGGGTGTGGAACAAGCCCGTCAACCTACCAACTAAGAAACAAGATGACTCAAGCTTCCCGGGACTCAAACCGAGGAGTCCCGAGAGAACCAGAAAAACTGAATATGAAGAGCTTCAGCAAAATGAACTCATCGTTCTGGAAGCCATGTACGGGGAGGATTTCGTGATGCATGCCCAGACGCAAAGTGCTTGGAAGGTAAAGACGTCACCGTCGACAACGACTCACCGGCGCAAAGGCAGTGCTGATGCTTCACCAGAAATCAGAACCTGCGTTTGACATTCGCATCAGGGCTTCCTCAGATGAAGACTTCGCCGTCACCCTGGGCGTTGTAATGACAGCTACGTATCCCAAGAGCCCACCACTGTTGACTTTGAAAGATACGGGCGATCTTCGTGAGGTCGTGCTGTTCAAACTCCAGAAGTATCTTGAGATACAGCCGAAGGTCTTCGCCACTGAGGAGCAGGAGATGGTAGATCGTATTGTGGAAGGACTAAGAGACATCTTGGAAGACGCTGCGCAAGCCAAGGCGAAAGGTCGCGAGTTGCCCTCACTTGAAGAAGAGAGGGCCACCCATGAAACGCTCCTTGCCAAACTTGCACAGGAACAGAGAGAAGAGGAGGAACGTAAGAAAGAAGAAGAAAGTAAGGAGGAAGAAAGAGTACTTGGCGGCCTGCTTCAGGTTGAACTTAAGCGCCAGAAAGAGAAGGCCAAGGAGTCGCGCAAGAAGAAAAACCCCAACGGACTGTCGCCGCTTAGCACCATGGGCGGGATAGACGGTACCGAGAGCGGGCGCATCGTCTTCGATCGCCCTTGTCAGACCACAGACAAGACTGGAAATATCATATCATTCCAGGCTGTGTTCGGAAAGTCTGAAGTCGCAAGAGGTCCCCTTTCTTCCGTCTATTCTGTCTGGCCCATCGTTCCCAATGGCCAAGAATGCCCCAACCTGGCCTTGAAGGAGACAGTTTTGCGCCCTGCCACAAAGGACATTGCCATTTTCAAGAAGCAAGTCCAGTCCCTAGAGAATCAGCTTGAGACGCTGAAAAAGGTCCGCCATCGGAACTTGCTTGAGGTTCTCGACTTCAGGGTGGAGCAGGAGAAGAATAACGCAGAGAAGTCGTCGGCGCATCTCTGGACTGTCAGTGTCCTTACGCCCAGCGCCGAAAAAGGTTCCCTAGCTGAGTTGCTGGATCTTGCTGATCGTCTAGACACCAGTAAGGTGCGCGCTTGGACGAGAGACCTCCTGGATGCGTTGAACTTCCTCCACAACAAGTCGCTTGTCCATCAAGATATTCATCCCGGGAACATCCTTCTGTTCAGGGAGCAGACGGGCGAGGTGGTGCCAAAGTTGTCCGATGCAAGCTACCAAAGAGAATTACACAACATCTCTTCGAAAGGCCAGGCACCACCTGGCCTCAGCTCTGCGAAGTCCGCCTACTGGCTGCCACCCGAGACTGCAGCTCTGTCGAAGCCGCATTATACGGCGAAGACAGACATTTGGGATTTTGGCCTCGTCTTTTTGCAAATGATCTTCGGGCTTGACGTCCCTCAGAAGTATCGGTCGCCGACTGATGTTTTTGATTCCATGTCTCTTTCCAAACCGTTGCACGAGCTGGTCACGAAATTCTTCAAGCCGGACCCCAAGAAGAGACCTCGCGCCTTCGAGCTCGGCTCAAGCGAGTTTCTCGCCACAGACGCGCCGGTAGTGGTGGAGGACAATACTGCCATCATGTCGAGCTACCATTCTCTCGGCTCTTTGTCGCCCATGCCACCGAGACTCCGGCGCGAGTCAACAAACAGAGGAATCTTGACAAACAGGGGTATCACCTCATCACGTTACCGGGAGGACTTTGATGAGGAGGGTCGCCTAGGAAAGGGGGGCTTCGGAGAGGTTGTCAAGGCCCGGAAAAAGCTCGACGGACAGATTTACGCCATCAAAAAGATCAGCCAGCGGTCGCAGGCCAGTCTCACAGAAATTCTGAAAGAGGTCCGACTGCTATCGCAGCTGAGCCACCCAGCCGTGGTTCGTTACTACAACACTTGGGTTGAGGAGATTGCAGACCAGTCGGATACCGAGGGTGACACCGCCACGGAAGACATGACCGAGGACTCCAGAGACACCATTTCCCAGAGCCCAGCAATTCACTTTGCCACAAGCACAGGAGGATTGGACTTCATGTCGTCGAGTCACCCACAGGTTGAGTTCGGCTACGACGATTCTGAAGAAGACGAAGACGACGATGAGGAGGAGGACGAAGACGATTCAGAGGAAGACAGTGACTCTGAGGAAGAGGACAGCAACCGGGCTGTCGGGCATGTTCGAGCGCATGCTAGAGCCAGGTCTCAACGGCCGTTCAGAACCATCCTCTACATTTCTATGGAGTACTGCGAGAAACGAGTGAGTTATGTCTTCACGTTTAACATGCTATTTGCTGACAACGGGCAGACACTTCGCGATTTGATCACTCGAAAGCTGTATCAAAATACCCCCGAGATATGGCGCTTATTCCGACAAATACTTGAAGGCCTTGCTCATATTCATGGTCTCAGCATTGTTCATCGAGATTTGAAACCTGAAAATGTCTTCATTGCCCACAGCAGCGATGGGACGGATAATGTCAAGATTGGAGACTTTGGCCTGGCCACGAGTGGTCAATTCGCTGTTGACAAAAGCCTTCCAAATGCCATGGAATCGGACGATATCACCAGAAGCATCGGTACAACGTCGTATGCGGCCCCGGAGGTGCGGTCCGGTTCACAAGGAATGTACAGTTCCAAGGTCGATGTAAGAATTCTTGCCCGACTTTCAACGCGAGATACTAATAAGTACGTAGATGTACTCACTTGGCATCATCTTCTTCGAAATGTGCTATCCGCCCATGCTAGGAATGCAGAGGGCCATGGTGATTGAGCAGCTTCGGCATTCACCCCCGGAGCTCCCATCAGACTTTAGGCCGGCTGACAAGATACAAACCGATATTGTCACTTCTCTGTTAACACACAATCCAAAGGAACGTCCTTCCAGCGCCGAGCTGCTGCAGAGCGGGAAATTGCCCGTTCAGATGGAAAGCGAGACCATCAGACGCACCCTCGCCGGTCTTGCGGATCCTAGTTCGCCGTACTACAAGAAGATGTTGTCAACCTTGTTCGCACGACCAGTGGAGCAGGCGAAAGACCTTGCGTGGGACATGAACGAGACGAGCCCCAGCGAGACGGACTTGGTGAACCTCAGTACAGTCAAAGCGACGCTGATAGACATCTTCCGCCGGCACGGAGCGCTGGAATGCCAACGAAACTGCTTGTATCCTCGCTCCTCGCACTACAACGACTCGAACGCCGTGAAGCTCCTGGACGCAAACGGAATGGTGCTCCAGTTGCCATTCGACCTCACGATGGGCCATGCGAGGATGCTGGCAAAGGCCAGCGGCAGCGCGAGTGTCCAGCGGATATTCACTTTCGGCAACGTCTTCCGTGACAGACATGACACTGGCCAGCCTCTGATGCTTGGCGAGGTTGACTTCGACATCATCACGACCGATACCCTGGACCTGGCCCTCAAGGAAGCGGAGGTTCTCAAGGTTCTTGACGAGATCATCGCCGTCTTTCCGTCACTGTCATCGAGCCAGATGTGCTTCCATCTTGGGCACTCGGACCTTCTGCAGTTGATCTTTGACCACTGTCGTGTAGATCCCGTGTCGCGAAGAGCCGCTGCCGACATTCTCAGCAACCTGAACATCCACAGCCAGACTTGGCAGAAGATCAGGGCGCAATTACGATCGCCTATTGTTGGCTTGTCGGCTACGAGCGTAGATGAGTTGCAGCGTTTCGACTTCAGAGGTATGTTAATCCTTCCAAGAGTAAGAGTGAACCCCAAGCTGATTCATTTAGACACCCCCTCGAAGGCGTTTTCCAAGTTGAAGTCAATCTTCGAGGGGACAGACATGTATCGAAGAGCGTCATCAACTCTAGCTCATCTGAAAGAAGTCTCGGAGTATGCAAAACGACTCGGCGTCGCAAGCAAGATCTACATCACCCCTCTTAACAGTCTCAAGGAGAGCTTCTACACGGGAGGAATTATGTTTTCCTGCGTCTACGACAAGAAAGTCAAAGACGTGTTTGCCGCCGGTGGCCGGTACGACAGTCTGATCAGAGAGAAACGGCCTCGAATCGGCAGCCATTACGAAGAACGGCACGCCGTGGGCTTCAACCTCAACTGGGAGAAGCTGTCTAGGGTACCCAAGACGAGTGGCAAAGCGTTCCTCAAGAAGACGGAGGAAGATACTAATAACATCTTTCACAACACTCGCAGAGTAGGTTCAAGCAGCGAGCATTCTTCCCATTCGGTTGCTAACTTGCTCTCAGTGCGATGCGCTCGTCGCCAGTATCGATGCTGCGGTCCTGCGGTCCATGGGAATAGAAATCCTGCAGACGCTCTGGGCGAACGGCATCAGCGCGGAGCTGGCCAAAGACGCGCGATCGCCGGAAGACCTGCTCGCCCGCAACCGCGACGAGGGCTACTGCTGGATCGTCATCATCAAGCAGGACGCCATCGTCAAGGTCAAGACGATGGACAAGAAGGACACGCCGGACGTGGACCTGCCGATCGCGCAGCTGCTGTCGTGGCTGCGGGGCGAGATGCGCGAGCGCGACTCCAAGGCGGTGGTCAAGATGCGCGGCGCGCAGCAGCAGTCCGAGTTGACGCCGGTGATCGAGCACGAGCAGGATGTGCGGGTGATGGTGGCGGGGACGCGGAGCAAGAAGTTCAACCGGCGGACGGTGGTGGAGCAGGCGCAGTTCAGCGCGGCGAGCCTGGTGCACTCGTTCCTGGACGGGCCCATCCTGGCCGTGGAGACGACGGATCAGGTCATGGACATGATCAGGGAGACGTGCCTGTCGGACGCGGAGAGCTGGAGGAAGCTGGAGCACAGCGTGACGACGGCGGAGAAGAAGTACGTGCGGGAGATACACGGCGAGATGGTCAAGTCGAAGACGGCGTGGGAGACGAGGAACGCCAGCCGGCACTCGTTCATCTACAACTTCAGGACGGGGAACTGCATATACTATGACCTCGGGGCTTGATCAATAGGTTCAGGGCTAGTGTCGATGACTTGGATGATGAGGATAAATGTCGCAGTCGACACGAAATGGAAACCCAATATTTGGCGTTGTTACAGGATTATTGACAAAGTGCATGCTTCAAGTGCGTCATGTCATAGAGCAGGGCAGCCGCCGCATCGTGAGTTTGCGGCGACGCACTGGGCCTACAGAATAAACGCAGGGGGGGGTTTTGGAGCCAACCTCTGTGGGCTGCATGGGTGAGGCGGCGGCAGGCACTGACTAGGACGGAAGCCATTCTTGCATCGAGTCTTTTGGCTCCTCCTGGCTCGAAGGCGCTGTTTGCTCAGACGCTTTGTCGGAGGCAGGCTTTTTCATGCATAAAGCAAACTCCCAGGCGCAGGCACCGAAACTCCAGAGGCAGTCGCAGTGTCAGATCTTAGTGGCGGCAGAGGCGGCAGCCATAGGAGTTGCTGCGAGAGCTTGTTGCCTTTGAAGAAGGCACCTCAGTTGAGTACCGGGCGAGTAAGGTAGGGAAGATTCCAGTCGAAGGAAGCGCTGAGGAGAGGGTTTGCGAGATGGGGCTTTGCGTACCTTCAACAGGCTTGGGTATCCTTGCAACTCGACGGAAGGGAGTGCAGTCAGCGACGCAGCGGTGGTTTGGAGGCATCAAGGTGTCTCGCTGGCTGAGGAGATAGGTAGGTAAGCAAAGAACAAAATTGATCCATATGCAGTGGTACTTGTTGAAGAAAGAATTTCCCCCCAGTACCAGCAGCTGGAAGGCGAGGACAAAGAGGTAGGTGCCTGACCAGTCCGGACTAAGGTATTTGAAAGTCTAGGCTCCTTTCAGGGTTCCATCATCTTCGAGTTGAGAAGTTTGGGTCATGTAAGCAACCCGTGAGGACGGCACGATGGCAAACTTGAAAGTACCTTATTGATAGGTAGCGGCGCCTGCAGACCAACAAGTGAAGTGAGTGCTGGTCAACTGGTTTCCGTGTTAGCAAGGCCCAACTTCGAGTTCCCTTGGGTAATATGCAGTAGGTAGGTACGTTGGACGGCTGACCCTGGCGTGCCATGTTGCAGTGTGGATTGGCCCGAGGGTGAGGTGACTTCCAACCAACCAACCCCGATCGGAGGCAGCGACAGCAGGGACAGGCGGCGCCCTGCGCTGGCCACGGATCCGAGACACTGCGTGACCACCCCTTCACATCGTTGGCGGTTTGGCGGGCGGGTGCCATTGTGGATGGACTTGGGAGTTGGGTGCCCTGGCGGCGTCTTGTCTCGACTCCCAGGTCCCCATTGTCCTTGTTCGCTTTCCGGTCGACGGCCCCCCGTGGATCTTCGCTGCTGGATACACCTGGAACCTTGATAAACCGCGACAATCTCCCGAGTCACCTCTTTTCTCTCTCGTTCCTACCCGATGTTCCTTCCCTGGTCTTACCTTTTCTGACTGTATGTAACTCGGATTTTATTTTATCTAAAGGCACGTCTCTGGCGCCTCCCTCTCGTCTTCCTCTCCGACCTCAACCCTTCCTCCTTCCACGGGGCTGCTCCCAACCGCCACTTACCGCCTCCACGGTCCCTCGCCTTATCTTATCACGCCGAGTCAGTCCATACGAGACGAGTCATCCCTCCCGCCTCCGTCACTCCTCGACGTTAGGGTCCCTGCACCTCGATCACGCCTCTTGCGAGAATCAACGGTCGACTTGATCACCGTCATCTGCCCAAGAGTGCTTCACTGCCACCACCGCGACAACTTCTGCCACTCGTAGTCACCGCCGCTCACGACCAAACACTCTGTTGCGCTACATTCTTCTCCAACAGGCCTTGCCTCGTCCACAAATTACAGCCCAACATGGCGCAGAAGCGACTGATGAGCGAGCTGCAAACGCTGCAGAAGGAGAAATGGGTGCACATCGACGTCGACGACCGCAATGTCTTGATGTGGAAGATCGGCCTCATGGTCGTCAACCCCGACAGCGCCTTCAATGGGGCATATCTTAGAGTGAGTAGACTTCTTAACATGCCTACCTACCTACAAGGGAGTATCGACTAAATGCCTGAGTGCAGGCGGAGATGACCTTCCCACGCGACTACCCGATCCAGCCGCCGACCTTCCGCTTCCTCACCCGCTGGATCTGCCATCCCAATATCTACCCCGACGGCAAGCTGTGCATCTCCATTCTGCATACTCCCGGCGAGGACGAACAGTCTGGCGAGCTCGCTTGCGAGAGATGGACCCCTCTGCAAGGTGTTGAGTCCGTGCTGCGTTCAGTACTGCTACTGCTGGACGACCCCGAGATCAACTCGCCAGCCAACGTCGATGCTGGCGTCATGTATCGTGACAAGCGCGAGGAGTACCAAAAAAGGGCTCGCGAGACCGTCGAAAAGTCTAAGAAGGATATCCCGGCAGGCGTGAAGTTCCCTACTACAGCGGACTTGGAGCCTGTCCCTCAGAAGCCGTTGGACGATGATGCGTTCTGGAATGAAACAGACGACGAGGGCGACTTCGACTTGGGAGGCAGCGACAGCGATATGGATATGGACGACTTCAACGACGATGATGAGGATGAGGACGAAGACGAAAAGCCTCAAAAGGCTTGAGGCAAGCCCAGCCGACAGCTGAAATTTACTACTACCCATACGACTTCTTCTCGCCGACTTGACGTCCTCTTTACGCATAGCGGAGTTGTGCACTGGGCTGGCTCTCTCTACTTTACTCTTTTTTCCCCTCTCACAACCTTATACGCATGATGGATGATGCATAGCGACGGCCCCGGGCGTTTTGCCGGCTGTCTTGCCCGGCCTGTTTAGGTGATCAGAACGGAGTCTCGTTTCCTGGGTTCTGGCATCATTGGATTTTACTGGGAGGGTGTTTCGCAGCAGGGATGGGATTTCATATTTGGCTCTACGGCGAGGGAATAGCGACTAGATTTTGGCAGCAGTTATCGGCGGAGGCACCACAAAAAAGGTATCATATAAGCCAATGAATCAAGCATTGTTTGCCGCATGCTCCGACAAAGCCTAGGGCTGAAAATTTTCGATCTTCAGCTATGTTTGTAAGGCCTGAAGAGTTTGTCAGGCGCTTGGAGGGGCTTACGGATACCCTCACAAGCGTCTTGGGTCGGGAGTGACGCAATGTCGGATTTACGCTTGTGACTGCCGGTGCCCCCCCTTCCGCGGCCAGTGCATCCCCGCAGGGTTGTGAGCGCCAGCAGAATGGAGGGGGCCGACAGGGACGGAAAGCCGCGCTTGCCCTCCGACGAGGTGGACAATCAGAGCACCAGAAGGGCATGGTGGTACGGACGCCTGCCCCGCTAACACCCTTCACTCATGTTTGTCTTGCCAGATTCCATACCAACTGAACATGTTCTTGAAATAGAAATAGAGGTAAGGTTAGCTATGCACCCTAGCCTGTAGCATGCTACTGTAGAAATTTTCAACTTCAGATTCGACCTGTCCTTGGATGCAGATGTTCAGCGATCCGTGTCAAGGACAGTACCTCGTAGTCAGTTGCTTCTTTACTGAAGACGGGACGTCGTCAAGTGGGGGTCTAATAGTGGATACGTTTCTGGAACCGCACTGTGAACCACCGCAGCGAGTGGAAGCTCACCAAGCCTTCCCAGTCGAATCTCGGTGCAGCTTCCACCAAACACAGCTCATACGGGACGGGACGACTGAACCTCCCTCCAGCTATCACAGCTGCCTTCCGTCTACTATTTGTTCTCTTCATAGCCCCCGTACCCTCGTCTTTCCAGCCCCACCTCAGCTCAGATCTGCCCGTCGGGCCGTTGTAGTTGCTGTTCTTTGCCCGTTTGACCACACCTCAGTAGCCGCCCTGAACTCATAGCTTCGCCTGCTAGGCTTCTCGTAGCTCTCGCTCTTCCACCTCACGACGACATGCGCATACCTCGAACATACCTAGACCACCGAATTTAATCGACACAATTGCTGCATTCGATACGATAGCTATAAATTACCTGCGGGACGAGCCGACAAGATGGCGGGGCAACCATCAGAAGCAGACATTGCCAAGTTCTGCGACTTTGCAGGATTAGTAGACGAAAGAACTGGCCTGGTTTCCGACCATGATCGGGCTATGGCGACGGTGGCCTTGAAGGTGCGCTGCCAACCCCGTTTCTGTGGCTTCGGTGTCACTGACAGACATATCACACAGTCCGGCAAAAGTGTGGACGACCTCGTTCTTGAATTTTGGAACGAGGGCGGACCAGTAGTATGTGGTTCTGACCAACAAGGCAGTATCCAAGCTAAGAAGACATAGTTTCGGAAGAAGTACACGTGGGACGATACTGCGTTCGGTGCCGACCGAGATGGTGCTGCCAATAACACTGGCATAGGCATGTTGAATTCATCCCTCTGACATGGGTGTGACTGCTGACCTTGTCGCGTAGCCTTTAACATCGAAGCCCCAGACAGTGCCGTGATACAAGGCGTCGCGCCAGCTCCCGACAACTTTTACGGCCAATCTGTCGGGGCCCCTTCACGACCGCCATCGAGAACAAACAACCGATCGCCGCTTGGTAGGATGATAGACTGGACGGCCGGGGATGCTTCCGGTACTTCCCTCCGTGTCGTGAGGAGCAAGAACTGACGTGCGTACAGGCGCGCCCACGAGCGCGATGCAGTATGAGGAAGACCTCCAGGCAGCTATTCGAAATTCTGCTATCGAGTCAGGTCTCACGCCGCAAGAAGCCGGCGTAACCAACACCGGCGCCAATGCAGCATATTTCGGGCCTGCTAACCGTGCCGACTATGACTCTAACAGCTGGGCCATGGTCACTACCGGGGCGAATTCGTCGGAATATAAGAGTAACGACGATTCCGCGCCTTCACTTAGGAAGAGAGAAGAGGGGGCTCCCGCCTTTCTTGTTCAGCAACCGCACTCGCGTACCGAACAGCACCGGTTGGGCTCTATTTTGACGATTCTTCACGAGATTCCGCTAGTCCGCAATACTCTTCTATCAGCTGGCGAGCAAGCGACGTCATATGGCTACAATAGCGAGTGGTGGAAAGGTCAACCTATCCTAAAACCCCATGTACTGTCTGCCATGGAAAGGAACGAGCTCCAGTGGGGTGATGATACAAAACCGGATTTCCACGAGGAGATCCATCGCCTCATGGCCTTCTTGGATCAAACGGAGAGAAGTTACGGATCTGTCGAGGCGATGGCCTACCTCTTGCCCGAATCTTCCTATCCTCTTGAAAGGCAGTTTTTTGATAGCTTGCACGATCACACAGACCCTGAGGTCATAAAGCCACTAACCCATTCGGCCCACACAATCTACACGACGACGCTCGAGAACTACCAAGAGCCTTCCACATTCTCCTACCTCAGCTTTGAGCTTCAGAAAGACCAGTACGAGAAGACAAAGACATTGTACGAGGCTTTAGATTGGGTCGTGTGGAACGACGCCTGTACGTGGACGGAAATAACACCAGAGACTAAGATGGTCTATCTCGACGACGTTGGCGAAGTTATGATCATGGCCATCGACGGAACCGAGCCTCCCGAGTCAATGGATATCCCCGAAGTCTGGTACCCCGAACGCTACCTGGCTGGTCGGAAAGAGGAGGCGAGGGTAATCCAGGAGCACATCGCATGGGTCTTCAATCGTCTCTACAAGGCCGGTTCGATGGAGTATGAGGCCACGAATTGGGTGGACAACGACACTTACAAGGTGTACGATGTCAAGGATATGCTGGAGAAGACCATCAAGGAGTACGAGGGGCAGGTCCAGTACCTTGACGGACTTGGACGTTTCCGAGAGCTGCAAAAGCTTGCCGATGATGAGAAGCAGTACATACGGCCGGAGGATGTGCCCTGCGTCAAGACGGCGGAAGAAGAAGAATTATCGAATGCCGCAGAACAAATGGTCAAGAGATGCCGTCAACTTCTGTCCGAACAAGAGGCGAAACTCGCCAGTAAGTCAAGTTTCGCTGATATTGATGGATAAACGCTGACCTCGCTCAAGAGCTGAAGTGGGAGCGAGAGCGACTCACGGAGAGACAACGATCTCTGGGCAAGCTACTCACAGACCCCAACCACCCAGGTCTGTCAAAGCCGTTCGTTGGCAAGAAGTACCTCCTGAGAGGTGTGTCCACCGGCAAAGATGTGACATATATTTGCAGGAGGGAGGAGCCAAGCCTCATTGAGCTTGATGAAAATTCCGGTCCAGTAGATCAGTGGTGGCGGCTCTCCTATACTACAGGCGACGCTCAGCCTGCAAAAGCAGAGGTGAGGCTCCTATCTGTCTGGTACCAGCACATATTCTGACCTTGAGCAGAGAGTGTCCTACGATCTGGTGATGCGACAAATGTTCCAAGAAACACGCAAGCCAATGTTTGTGTACGCCACGGAAGACGCAATCAATCAAACTCCTGTGCCTCTCTCGGACGCCCTCCAGCGCTTCGTTCGTGCGGAGAACAAGAACTTTCGCCAAGAACTGAGCCGGGAGACAACAGATGCAGGTGTTGAAGCAAGGGGCGCAGACGCAAACACATCTCGAGTGTCGCCCGCGAAGAGACAGTATCGGTCTGGTAGCGTCGACTCAATGGACACCAATCGGGCTTCCTTGGGAGGCAGCGACACGAACTCAAGAGATGGAGATTTCGAATTGGAACACGATGTTTTTGGGGTTGGGGATGGCACACTAGACATCTCAATGCCGGACCTTTCAAACAGCCAGATTATGGACAACAGCAAGAGCCTTACAGAGGTCATGTACTCAGGAGCCCAGCCGGCGACAGGGACCTCAGAGACACTATCAGTACCGCAGCTTACAGAGAGCTCTAACGAGGCTTCAGCAAGCGGTGACGTGGATGTTAGTCGCACAGTCACGCCGGATTTCGAGGATCAGCCAAAGGGACCTGAGATGCAGGAGCGAAACAGCAACGGGGGCGGATCACCTTTCATGGCAAGGCGTTCAATACATTTCGGGTCACCACCGCCCTACGACCCCAGAGACGAGCAAAAGACGATCAAGATTATGGACATGGAAATGCCTGATGAGCATCAGTAGCGAGAGACTAGAGCATCAGAAGAACACGAACGACTATGGATAGGAACAGGGATATAGCGGCATGGCGTTCGCATCATGGCGGGTCGCTGAGAGGCACGCAGTAGCATTGGCTATACGGTCTGCTGCAACAGCGCAATAACTTATTCCATTGTACATGAAAACTGCGGCAGTGCAATACCAATTGTTTGATACCCCAATAAGTGCATGGCCCCGGGGCTATGTTGGCAATGGTTCAACCTGACTCCCAGCCTTTGAAGCATATCGGCGTAGAAGGTTCTCGAAGGTTCTATATGTAGCTATCAGGTATCCCTGTATCCGCCAGGACTGGGGCCTGGCTAGTGCGGCGCACGAGCCACGGCTTGAGCTTGACTCCGCTATTCCCGCCCGGCAAACACCCCGCCATTCGTCATTGTCTGTTCTCTGCCAACTTCTTCCCTGCCTGACAGTTGAATGCTCTTCAATGTCGGCAGCTTGACAGCTCTGCCAACGAGTCAAACCTGCGCGTAACTGAAATGAAAAGGGATAACAGAGAGGGGAAATAGTAGGCTTAGGTTGATAATCAAGTGCAAATAAAAAGTGATACAGGTCTAAACGGCAACTTGGACGCAAAAAGAAGAATGCCCCGCCAGCCTTCTGTGCACTTCCATCAAATCAGCCCAGTGAGATCACCCGATTCGACGCCCCGCCAGGTTTTAGTCGCACGGGGACGGTGGCCATGGCTCCCTGGGCTTCTGAAGGAGACCGAACCTTCCACAACCACGCCCTGTTTCTTCCATTAAGAACGGCCGGGGGCCTCTTCAACCAGTTGGATTACTGCCGCCCCAGTCTTCTTGACCTTACAGAGTAAGGACCGACGTAGTGACCTTGCCGTAGTATTTCTGAGCCTGCCTGCATACATACATATCACGCAGTTTCCCAGACCTGCTCTGCGCCTGCATCCAACCATTCTTTTCGATTCCTCTTCTTCACTACTACTTTTCTTAAACGTTTGCTTTTTTGCATACGTCAACTGCAGACAACAACCCCACGAAGGGTTCACACAAACATAAAGCCATACTTGCTACACAAGCAAGCAATCGTTCGATCAATCGATCGCTTCGAGCCGATACCTTTTTCCTCCTCTCACAACTACATATATCCGCAACCTATCTACGAATTGACTGGTCGATCGCGAGACACACAGCCTCGTCTTCACCATGGTGAAAGAAACCAAGCTCTACGATCAACTGGGCGTCAAGCCCACCGCAACTCAAGATGAAATCAAGAAGGGTTATCGGTAAGTGACTGCCCCTCACCTTCTCCCACTTTTTCCCCATCACCGCCCAACCTCAGCCCAACCTCACGAAGGAGAGAAGCTAACCACCTCACGTGCAACAGCAAAGCCGCTCTGAAGTGGCACCCTGACAAGAACAAGGACAACCCGGAAGCCGCCGAGAAATTCAAAGAGTGCTCACAAGCATACGAGATTCTCTCCGACCCCGAGAAGCGCAAAACATACGATGACTACGGTCTCGAATTCCTCCTCCGTGGCGGCGGTGCCCCGCCTCCAGATGCGGGTGGCGCGAACCCCTTCGCCGGTGCTGGTGGCATGCCCGGCGGGTTTAACTTTGGAGGCATGCCCCAGGGCGGCGGCGGCGGCGCTCGCTCATTCCACTTTAGCACAGGCGACGGCGGCAGCAGTGGATTCCGCTTCAGCAACGCAGATGATATCTTTGCGGATTTCATGCGGTCTAACACTGGCGGCCCTGGTGGCGGTGCCGGAAACATGGATGACTTTGCCGACATTTTTACAGCATTTGGCGGCGGAGGCATGCCGAGGTCTTCTGGCGGAAGGTCCACGCGTATGAGGAGCACTGGCGGTGGCTTCGATGCACCCAGGCCAAGGGAAGCTACCCCGGAGGTCACGACGGTCGAGAGACCCTTGCCGCTCACCCTTGAGGAGCTTTTCCGCGGCGTAACGAAGAAGATGAAGATCAAGCGCAAGACCTTCGATGACCAAGGCAAGAGGACGACTACGGATCAGGTGCTTGAGGTGCCCATCAAGCCTGGTCTGAAGAAGGGCAGCAAGATCAAGTTTAAGGGCGTCGGTGACCAAGAAGAGGGCGGTCAGCAGGACTTGCACTTCATCTTGGAGGAGGTAAGTCGTATTTCCCCACGCAGATATAAGAAGAAAGCCGAGACTAACAATCGAACAGAAAGCTCACCCGCTTTTCACCCGCGAGGATAACGACCTGGTGCACACCGTTGAGCTGGATCTCAAGGAGGCGTTGACGGGCTGGAAGCGCACCGTCACGACCATCGACGGCAAGCAGCTCAACATTGACAAGAACGGCCCGACACAGCCCGGCAGCTCCGACCGGTACCCTGGTCTCGGCATGCCCATCTCCAAGAAGCCCGGCGCGAGAGGTGACTTCGTTATCAAGTACAATGTCAAGTTCCCCACGAGTCTTACGCCCCAACAGAAGCAGAAGTTGAGGGAGATTTTGTAAGCACGTGTTACGGCATCGATAGAGATGTACAGCGGAACTGAATGAGCGGCTTTAGCGCCGCGATGAGGGGATGAATTGGGGACGACGGGATGTTTATCATGACCTGGAGTTTTGGGCGTATTCAGCTTCGGCACGGTGGGCCTCTTTGAGCATTTCGCGTGGGCCATTGCGGATTGGTCTTTTGTCAAACCGGATGCCTACGAATGAGTACATAGATACTAGGTAATTCTGAGATTGAAAAGGAATTATATGCATTCATGTTTTGGTGCTAGTTCCGAGTGATTCACAGGAGCCGTTACTGCTGTAGAACTTACTCCATGCGCAAAGTGAATGATGTTTAAGATGCTATGAAGCAATCGTGACTGACTCCGAAACGGCGAGTCGCAACTCAGCAAGCGCATCATCGTCCGACCTCACTTAATCAGCAAACCTCCGGAGTGAAGTGTCCTGCTGCATGGAAAGCTACCCCAGTCTACGAAGTGCCATCAGCCAGCGGGTCCTGGGATGTCCCCTCCATCTCGGCCGGCGGACTGTCATCGAGGTCCAAGTGGGGACCGAACCTTCCATCTAGCGCCATGTAGGTAGAATATGAACAACGTTCTGTCACGAATTGTTTGGTCGGGGATATCGTCCTGCATGTTGCCAGAAACAGGACGATGCCCCCGCTGGAGAAGCAGGAGGAACACGTGATTGGGACGCTGAAGAATGGGAGCCAGCAGCGAGTACAAACACCCCGTCTGGGCACGTTTTTCTTCGTTCTCCTGCTTTCGAGTTGCCATGCAGGTCGTTGCTGTTTTACCCGGTTCCCCCGTCACCTTTTTCGGCGTAACTTTGTGCTTACTGGCCTTTTTTTCTTGGGACGTGGGGAAGATGGTGCTCGGGGTGAAGGTTTGCGGGCGGTTGCGGGTTGCGGCGCCGCACTACACTACCTTACCAGGGGAGGGGTCATCGGGATTGGTTCCTGTGGCCCCGAGGCTGATGCCGCGAGTCTGCATTTTCCATGTCGACGTGGAAGAGGGATTTACTAACCATCAATTTAGTCGTGAGTGACTTGCATGAGATACGGCTCGAGGTCGTCCGTTGCCGTGCAGGGCCACATGGCATGAGGTGAGGTGAGCCGACGAGGTGCCGGAGGGGGAGGAGGACTTGGCCCCGCGGCTGGCTATGACGACACTTCACATGGGCCTGGAGTGTTTTGGCGGATGGAGGGGTAAAGTAGCGTAGTTAAGTGTTGCCCGTGGGGAGGGGTAATGGGGTGGGGCGGGTGGTGCCTGTGTTGGTCTTTGACAAGCCCAGACTCGGGAAGGTCCTCCGCGAAGAATAAAGACTGGACGGGCGTGGTGTTGCGGCTTTGTGCGTGGTGCTGGAATTCGATTGGGAGAGATGGAATTCCCATCCGGGCCTGGGTGGCCTTTTTTTTTACTTATTATTCCCTCGTTCCCCATTCATCTTCCTAGTGTGCCTACCTCAAGTTCTAGAACCCCCATCTTCCATTCCCTGACTCCGCGTCGTACCTTTTAACCTAGCTGCTTGCTTTTCCATCGAGCATTGATCCTAGTAGACCTTGCAAGGTAAGCTTTGGTAGAAACGGCCAGCTCGTGAACCAACCCCGCTCTTCCCATCGACTGACAGCAGATCTAAACAGACAAGACCCGTAAAAACACCGCCCAACATGCCTCAGGTAAGCAGACACTGGAATATCCATCCCCCTTCCCCCTTCGACAGCCCAATTGGGACAGAAGTTCTCATACCACGCAGATCACAACCCTCCTCTTCGACTGCGACAACACGCTCGTCCTCTCGGAGGAGCTCGCCTTCGAGGCGTGCGCGGACCTCATCAACGAGATCTGCAGCAGCCGCAACATCGAGCAGCGCTTCACGGGGGAGTCGCTCATCGTCGAGTTCGTCGGGCAGAACTTCCGCGGCATGATGCTCGGCCTGCAGAAGCGCTACGGCTTCGAGATGACCGACGACGAGCTCGAGACGTACGTCCGCCGCGAGGAGGACGCCGTCATCGCCAAGCTCAAGGCCGCACTGCGGCCCTGCCCCGGCGTCGACGAGCAGCTCGAGCAGCTGCAGAAGGCCGGCAAGTACAAGCTCAGCGTCGTCTCGTCGTCGGCGAAGCGCAGGGTGTGGGCGTCCGTGGTCAAGGTCGGGCAGGACAAGTACTTCGCCGAGGAGGAGGTCTTCAGCGCCGCGACGTCGCTGCCCAAGCCCACGAGCAAGCCCGACCCGGCCATCTACCTGTGGGCCATGGAGAAGCTGGGCAAGAAGCCCGAGGAGTGCGTCGCCATCGAGGACTCCAAGAGCGGCACGCTCAGCGGCACCCGCGCCGGCATCAAGGTCATTGGGTATGTCGGCCCGTACCCGGAGGAGAGGAAGGCCGAGATGGAGAAGGTGCTGCGGGATGCCGGGGCGGTGGTCATCATGCAGGACTGGAGCGAGTTCCCTGACGTCCTGGCCAAGATTGAAAGCGAGAGTGTTTGACTAGCCGGCGGTGAGAAGGCTTCTCTGTGAGAGGGCCCGAACTTTTCCTTTGTAGTTGGTTGCTCCGGCGGCCTTCTGGTCGGAGGGTCTCGATGAGACACCTACAAAGAGGTAGAATTTCGCTCTAGACGAATTCATCTCCTATCCATGAGGAAGCTGTTCACACTTTGCAGAGTGGCCCTGTTGGCGTTTGCCTCGGGGTACGCCGTCATGATTGTGCCCAGCCTGACGCGGATCATGTCCTTGTTGAAGAACGTCTTGGAGTCCGCCGCGCGGAAGTTGCCCTCCTGGTCGAAACACCAGCAGTAGACGGCCAGCGCGGCGCCGATGGCCAGGTCCTTGCCCGTCTCGCACGCGAACACGACGCTGCTGCCGCCGCCGTCCCGGTTCTCGTCGAAGAAGCGCGCGACGAAGGCGCAGATGTCCGGGAGCGCCTGGCGGAGGTTCCGGCTGGCGACCTTGTGCTTCCCGAGGCCGACCTGCATGCGCCTCGGGGATTTCACCCACGTCTCGCGCGGTGTCACGTCCTGTGTGAGTGCGACCCTGCACACTGCCGCTGCTGCGTCCTCCTCGGGTGAATCGGAAGCGTCGTCGTCGTCGTCCAGGGGGAGGGGGCACACGGAGATTCTGGGGGCCACCTGTTTCGGGGCCGTAGTGCGGGCGGTCCGCTTGCTTCTGGCGACGAGGTCCGTCACCAGAGCCGGCAGGTCCGCCTCGGGCGCCGAGAGGAGGGTTTCCGCGTTGGACCAGAAGACGTCGGCGGTGAGGCCGAGGGCCCAGTTCTCCGTGTCGTCGCCGGCGCCCTGGATGTAGCCCGCCTCGGAGAGCTCCGTGCCGGCGACGCGGCGGGAGGAGGTGAGGCAGATGACGGGGTGGTGGTCGTCGAAGACGGTGGAGGTTTCCGAGAGGGACGATGTCTCCTGGGTGATCCAGAAGGGGCGGAGGGGCTTGGAGACGTGGGCCCGGGCGGCGGAGAGGTCGAGGTTGAGGGCTTTGAGGGAGGCGAGGAAGGCGGGGAGGAGGGCGGCGATTTGGGAGTGTTCCGAGGCCGAGACGACGTTGGGAGGGGTGTGGAGGAGAGATGACTTGGGGTGGTCTGGGAAGAGGGCCATGTTGAGGACGGTGCACCATACCGGGATGGTTTTGCTGAGGGCGTCGGGCATTCCTGAGGTTGTTAGTGAGAGAGTCGAAGATAGGAGAATGGTATCTTACTTTTGCCGCGGCGGGTTGAGTCTACGATGATGCAGCTGATGCTGTCAGTTTTGAATCTCACATATCGTGTAATCACAACGCAAAGCCTCACCCGTCATGCTTGCCTATAACCTCGAGCAAGTGCAGATTCAACCTCCGCGTGCTAAACTTCCAGGCGTTGGTGTGGCCGTCGGTGCTCTTGAAGTAGGCGCTCGCCGCCTTGTCCTCGGGCCGAACATACCAACTCCCGCACCGCTCGTTAGCTACGAGGGGCCGGTTGTAGCAGGTCGCGACCTCCTTCACGAACTCCGCATCTTGCTTGCACGAGCGCAGGCGGTTCGCGATGGACAGGTTGGACCGCTTGAGGTCGGTCAGGATGTGCGAGAAGTTGTGGTTGGCTGTCGTCGGGAAAATGATATCGGACAGGGCCGGTGACGTAGTCTGAGCCATCCTTTTGTAGTTTGCAGGGGTTTGGGGTGGCTTTAGGTGAGGATGTTGTGCGTGGCGATGGTCACTATGGGTGTTGAAGCTTCACTGAAATTTCATGTGTGGCAGTGCCGTGTTTAAGATGCACTGTGTTAGAGTGGAGGCTTCATCAAATACACAGTATTTTCACGTTCAGTCATAAGTCGCCGTTGATTTCAAATACAAGTCTGTATTCAATTGGAAAACATAAAAGACTAACATGGAATCTTATTCACTCAACTCATGAGGGATGATGATGGTTAGGGGTGAGAAACATGTGCGATGTCGCCTCAGACATCGCAGCAGCCTCCTGGTCTGTGCCAAAAATTCCGGCGCTGTCAGCCGCAAGCTAGGGCACATTGCTGGCATGCATCAGACGTCTGTCGTCCAAAAAGATTCCGAACGATTGCGCCGGAGCTGTCATGTATCCGTAGACGGAGATAATCGGGAATGCCGGGCAGTCGAAAAGCATATCATAAGGCTCAACCCGGCCGCACATATTGGCAACGCGCAAGCACGGTGGCTATGTCGCAAAGGCCCAGCAGCGGGACGACGTTCGCAGGCAGTCGGTTTGTACTCCGTATGGAGATGTCTCTCATCGCGACAGCGGGAGGGACGTTGGGCGGCAAGACTTACGCCATTGTATCCACCGGCGACTCTATTTCTGCGCAGGGCACTCTGTGCGCACCCAATGGCTGCTGTCGTTGGTGTCAACCTTGAACGAGTGCCAATGTGCAAAAGGCTTGCCGCGATGGATGCACCCTGGGGTCCGTGAGTCGTTCCTAATAATGGAGAAGGACTGAAGTGAGAAGCCCGCGTCTCTCATCCATCCGTTTCGGAGGCTGTCTTTCTTCTTCGGCCTTCTCTTCTCCCTCAGGTCCCTCGTACGAGACAACAGCGTTTGTGTCCAGGCAACGCGAGACTGGCTGTTTCCAGTTTGCGGGGGAGCGAGGTCGTATCTGCCAGCCGGGCGCCAGCGGACGACGCCCGGTCCATTTGCTGACGCTGTCACTGTCGCTGTTGGTCGACCGACGACTGGTCGAGATGACGGACCGGCCAAGGGAAAAACGGAGGTTCCATTGTGGTTCCCCGCTGCTGCAGGTTGTCATCATTGACGATCTTCCCCCTTGCCTCGCCTCCGCGCATCACCCCAGAAACCAGAATGGAAAGCCTCGACGGTGCGGCAAGGCACAGCAGGAAAATCAGGTAATCAAGGCTTGGAAACGGCGGCGACGGTTGCTACGGGCGAGGAACGGCGGCCGCAGTAGTGGTTCGCCGGCTTGTACCAAAGTACCAAGTACTCTCTTTTCCGTTCGATCCTTTCAACCTCGAGCGTCTTGCCTTACCTTACCTCACGGTACCTGTTCCGTCGCCGTAGGGCCAAAGGCAAAAAATAGGACGAAAGAGATGTTGAACTGCCCCCGTCCCTCGGCTGAACTATCTGCTCGGGAGGCGTAGCTTGCAGGGGTCTGGTGCTCAGCTGCCCGCGGGTTGAGGGCTGGGATTCGCTGCCTATGCAGCAGTGGCGCAGTGAAACCCAGCGCTTGAGTGGCTTGGTTCAACCGAAGTCGCAGCCTGTCCGCGTTGCCGTCTGCACTGCGCTGCGTGGCCAGCGCCTCGATCCCGTGGCAGCCGTCCCATAATTTCGCGTGCTGGGCTGCATCCTTAGCACGGGAACAGGGGAATCACAGCGAAGAGAGCCTCCCTGGAATCAACAAGAAAGAGACTCTCAACTCATGATGACGGGTGGCTGCAACGTCAAAGTACGATGGACACTGGGCGGGAGGTGAGCTGGGCCCACCCCACTGCCGGCGGCCACCCACTCCAGTGTCCAGTGCACTCCACTAACACTGCGAGAGGTAACGAGTCGTTGCCCACTGAAGTCCACGTCTCGTCACTGCCGCAATTCAACGCCCAGTCCAGCCGGGGCTGTTTCGTTTTAAACCAAGAGAAAAAGGCAGACGCGTCCCCGACGACCACAGTCCCGGAAAGTTGCTGCTGCGCCTGATCGACTTTTCTCTCTTCCACCGTGTCCCCCCCCTCCTTCGCCTGCGTCTGAATCTGAACTTTCTCTCCCGTTCAACATCATCATCGCCGCCGACAGCATCGTCACCGTCACCCTCTTTGGTCCCAGATTCACTCATTTGAGAGCGGCCACTGCATCATTAAAACGGTCCTCATCTCCCACCTGATTGGCCACCCCACCTGGTCCTGCAAACTTGGGTCGTCTCGCCAAACCCGTTGCCGAGCCGGATTGGGTTTGATCTTTATTTAGTATTAAAAAAACAGCAGGGGAGCTGAAGCCTGATAGCTGCTCAAACCTCCCCCAACCCACCACCTCCAGGCTTCCCCTTTCGAACGATTCGATCACCAAACGCAGGTTGTTCAACACCTGCGAGATCAACCGAACACCTACACCGAAACCGAAGCGACCGACCGACGACAATGTTTGGAAACCTCGACTTCGACCCCGAGTACGTCCCCGGCGTCAAGCTGGGCCTGCACATCTTCCAGTTCATCCTGTCCTTCGTTATCTGGGGCTTGGAGATTGCTGTCTTCAGAGCCGACAATGCAAAGATTGTGGGCAACAATGGCTGGACTTTTGGAGTGGTCAGTAGTCTCCCGGATGATGCGACGCATTACCTCTCGAAGCGTGCATGCTGACAGTTTTGCAATGCAGTGCTTCCTCTCTATTCCCGCGTGGATATACCTAATTATGGCGCCCCGTTGGCCGAGAACCCGAAAACTTGCGAACCCCTACGCCATGGTCATCGTTGACGCTGTCTTCACCGTCATCTGGCTGTCTGCTTTCGCCAGTCAGGCTGCCTACAACACCGCCAACCAGTGCGGCGATGCTTGCAACCTCAGCAAGGCCATTGTCGGTCTTGGCGTTTTCGTGACGTAAGTTTTCATGACGCATGCTTCCTGCTTCGGTCCAGTCACTAACAGCAATTTTAGCCTCCTGTTCGGCGTCAGCACCTTCGTCAGTCTCTACACCCTCAAGCACTACCAGTTCCACGGCAGTCTTCCGGGCTACGACAAGCAGAAGATCGCCGGCGACAACATCGACCCCGATAAGGCTGCCTTCTCCATGGCCCCCCACGACGAGGAGGCCTACGCTCCCGTCAACATGGACGACCACCCCGACGACCACCCCAGCAATGGTGGCGGTAGCAACTTTGGAAGCTACGGCGACCGCTACGGGAGCAACACCGCCTACGGAGGTGTCAACTACGGCCCCGAGGACGACGACCCGAACCGCTACGGCTCTCTCCCCTCGCGCCAGAACGCCGCCATGTTTGACAGCGAGACAGAGTACCACTCCCAGCACCCGCGCCCTACCGCCTCGCCCGCGAACGACCCCTACTCCTCGTCTACTGTCCAGCCCTACACTGCCGCGCCCGCCTACGATGACGACAGGCCCGCTCAGTTCCCTGCTGCTAACTACGACCGCACCTTGAGGTAAACCGTCTCCCCAGCGGGCGACGAGTTGAGAGACAGCGGCAGGGCCGTGGCCTGCCAGATTATTCGGGGACCAAGTCCCGTGTTCACATAGACAGCTTGGGTTTTTTCTTTTGGCTTCGGCTTAGGGGGTGTTGTTGGCGTCCCATTGTAACGGTATTCGCACAGAAGATACCAGGCATGAACTAGGTAGACATCAATTTGATGACATGACGATACAGTCAAGAAATTATGCTTTTGATGTACCAAGTGAAAGTGATATTTGCAGGTTTTAGTTTTGGTGAAAAACGCCGTAACTCCAGGGAATATCTACCAGGCTTCCCCGCCATGCTGAAAACCCTTCAGATGCATTTTCTTCAATTAAGCCTTTCCGTGAAATCTCCTCAGCCTGCGAGCAATGTCCGCCGAGGTCTGCTGCATCGGGTTCAGCTTCCGGTCCCTCGCCATGGCTTCCGCATTGTCGCCGTGCTTCGCAATCAACCTCTCCAGCCACTCCTTCTCCTGCTGGCTCATGTGCCGCGGCTTCTTCAGCTCTCCCCTCGACGCCTCCTTCTCCAGCAGACGGATGACCTCAGGACGGCTCTCGTCGTCGATGCCGCCCCACTCCTCAGCTTCTTCGTCGTCCTCCTCCTCGTCGGAGTCCGCCTCGAGGTCGTTGAGCGGGTCGTTGAGCGGGTTCGCGCGGCTTGATTTGGAGTAGTGTATCCTCACGATCTTGCCCGTCTCGTCGCGCTCGACGCGCGCCTCGTCGACGACGGCCTGTTCCATCGGGGCGATGTCGAAGGGGCTCGGCGCGGGCTTGGCGGACTTGAGGCGCTCGACCTCGGACAGCGTCTTCTCGACGCCGCCGGTCGGGTTGCGCAGGCGGGCTGTGAGGCCTAGGCGGCGGTAGTTTTGCGTGAGGGTTTCCTTTTTGTTCCTGCAGGGCGGGTTGGTTAGTTGGCTGTGCATGCGCCAGGAAGAGAAAGACTATAGAGACGAACCAGTTCTTTGCGATGATGTCGTTGCCGAGGGGGTTGAGGAGGTGTTTGGGCTTGTTGGGCTGCCTGATCTTTTGGCGGCCGGAGCGGCGCTTCTTCTTTTGGAGGTCTCGGCCCATTTTGTTGGAGGTGCGATGTGGTGAAGGGGTTATCGGTTGAAGGCGATGGCGATGGCGATTGGCATTTGAGGTTTGAGCGCAGGAGGTGGTTGACCTTGAATTTTTTGAGGTTCTTATCTTATCGGGGATGCACTAGTCCTGATATGGACTGGTCCAGCGGAGCACACCGAGCCTGACCGAGGACGGCTCGGTGACTATTTACTCAATGCATCAGTGTATTGCTTTTTCTTAAACATCTGGAATGAAAATGGACAACTTGCCAATAATGAGATACCAAGAAAGTTTGTGTGAATTTCGGCTTAAACTAGTGAGTGCTGAGGCTTTACGTCACTTTTCCCATGAGGCCACTCTTCTACGCGTTAGAACCGAATGAAACAGCTTACACCAACCACTCCGTTACTGTCCTCAAGGGTTCGATAGGTTTTATTCCCTCTTTAGATTGTTTATTTGATGAAGATTCTTATGCGCATATTGCATACGGCTGGAATTTCTTCATCAGACACAAGAAATTTCAAGGGGGATGTAGTAAAAGTATCTCATTATCGCCGTCTATTCACAACTTCAGATGGCAGCTTGGATGGACCTCCTCGTATCCCACCACTTGCCGACCATATCCGCGTAAAAGTGCTGGTACGGCCCCGCGTCCTCCCCCATCTCGACCCTCCCCTCGTCAAAGTGCCACGGCTTGTCCTTCCCGATGAAGTGCAGGATCTTGTGCTCGTCGCGGTACCGCAGCGCCGCGGGGATGTAGAAGCGGTACACCTTGTGCATCTCCATGTTGTACGTGAAGCTCAGCCGGTACCAGTTCCTCTCCGCGCCGCCGTTGCCGCCCTCCTCCTCCTCCTGCTCTCCTCCTCCTCCCCCGCCCCCGTCCTTGGAGGACTTGTTCAGCAGCAGCGTCGACGGGTGGTTCCGCGTGCCGTCGCCGAAGAAGACGTTGAGCAGGCCCTGGTCGCCGCCGTCGAAGGAGTCGACGCGGGTCGCGAAGGCCGCGAGCTCGGCGAAGGTGGCCGCGTCCGGGCGGAGGAGCATGACGCCGCTGTTGAAGCAGTCGGGGAAGCCGATCTCCGGGGCGGCGGCGAAGGGGATGTCCGGGGGCAGGGAGAAGAGGTGGTCGAGGTTGGACATGACGAGGGTGTCGGCGTCGAGGTAGAGGACGCGGGTGAACTGCGTCAGGGACCAGAGCTGGACCTTCGTCATGGTGGCGTGCAGGTCGGGCCGGCCGATGAGGGAGAGGTTGTCCTTTGTGAGGGCCGTGACGGTGCTGACGGGGATGACGAGGTCGAAGACGGCCTGGAGCTGGGAGATTGCCTTGGTGGACATTGTGGAGGGGGTTACGAGGACGCAGATGGGGAGGGGGGTGGATGTTTTCCGGAGAGACTCGGCGAGGACGGCGGCGGCTTTGTGGTGGTTAATGTTGGAGACGATGAGAGGGGAGTTGGGGTGAGCATACCGACGACGTAGCCATCGTTTGTTACCAGCTTGGGTGTGTCAGTGGATGGATCATTGTGATAGAGGTGAGGTGCTTACCGTGCAATAAGCAGTGTCGTGTGAAGGTATCTGAAGGCTTCCCATTATGCCGGACTCTCAGCTGATATTGTCTATAGTATGGTTACAATCAAGTCAAACAATGGTCTAAAGATGCTTTTCCCAGAGAGCCTCGTTCCGAACTACTGGAAGGAAGAAGATGGGGGCAAGCTATATAGATAGCTTCGAAGGCCCAAACAAGCTCAAAGCATGTCCCTCTTTCTCACCACTCGACGTCCGGGGTGCCTCGAATACCCTACGGCTCTAGGCCCATTTTAGCATCATAAATCTAGGTATGATGCTGCGTCAACCCCGTCAGATGCTTGGAACGGTGGGGTGCAAGCCATGTGTGCTTGCTCTGCAGGTCTGCCAGCAACGCAACTCATGCAGCCTCCAAACCATCTCGCACATGTATGAAGTGTACTATCAAGATACGCTCCCTAGTGTCTACGGCAGTAGAGACTTGATCGCAAACGAGGCATCCCATGTCTCTGCCGTACGCCACTCAGCACGGGATGTCAAAAACTCGCCTGCGCAGCACTCCGACGGCCCGCAAGGAACCAACCAGAGCGCTCTACTCCTCAACTCTCGCCCAAGCGTGAGAAGATACAAAAGAAAGTTCGAAACTTTTCTGCGGTCGTCCTCAGAATCTACGCGCGCCCTGCTGCCCGCAGCGCGACAGTAGCTTATACAAAGGGGCGGTGCCAAAGGGACCCCAGGGTTCGACATTGACATTCGTCGGCGTCGTGATAGGACGAGAATGCCGTGTCACAAAATCAAACGATAAACGGTTGCCCCCTTGGCAAACGTTGCCGCCCCGTCCGGACTTTTCCTTGGGCCGTACGGACTATTCCTTGGGAGGGCACTCCCTGTCTTCCTTTGGACGCAGACGCGCGGGGTCTGAATGTTAAAAAAGACCAGAATGCAGGTGAAGCCTTTGGTTTTGCTTGGGCCGGCCGTCGAAACTTTGGGGGTTCGACACGGATGGTTCGCTGTCGAAACGATTGCTGGCGGGGCTCGCGGCCAAATCTTCAGCATGCATAGATGGGATGATTGCGCAGCCTCCACCTCAAGGGAACGGTAAACCGAAAGCACCGAAAGCGACGATTTGCGTTTGTGATGTCCAAGCTTCTTCTTGTGAGATGGGGCATGGTATCGGAGCAGCCCTACGGCGCTTATCGATGGGCCAGGTGCATGGCGGATGGCCGATTCTCTGCGCCATGCGTAGGAGATGTGAGTTTGACAGGTAGGTACGATGCAATGGGCAAGCCGCCGTCGTCATCGGCACCGAATCCTTCAACGAGCTGGCGAGCGTTATTCGTTACCAGCGGCCTTGATCACAGGCTTGTTCGTCGATGGGGGATGATCCAAGGGGCCAAGCCACACGAGTGAGATTTGCTCGCAGGCTGGGCAACTTTCTTTCGTATCTGCTGGCCCGCTAGGCTTGATGAGGAGATAGGAAGTCAATTGAACGTTGAGACGGGCGGTTTTTGGGGTAATGTAACCCCTCAATCAGGGAAGCATCCGACTGTAAGAGCTCCCGCCCGGGTGTCTGGAATCCGGGAAACCGGACGTCAATTCTGCAGCGTGTCGATGTCCTGGTCTAGGTCCTTGTCAGCCATCGCAATCTGGCCGAGTTGGCCAGCTTGTTGGGGAATGTTCTTATCTAAACGCCATATCTAAACGCTAGATGTCGAGACTGGGTTTGAGGGTTGTCTATCGAGGACCCGAGGTGCCTCGGGCGGCAGACCTCCCCGAGACCGTTTGCAAAGTAGACTTTAGGTTGACATGCAGCTGGCTCCGCGGGTGCCTTTGCGGAGGTTGTGTGTAAGAATGGTGGTCGTTGACGATCACGTGAGTGCACTTAGATACTTCAAGTGCGACGATTGTATTGGGATTTCAGGGGTAGTACCATGAAGGTGTACGAGATGGTAATCTTGGCCTCCAAAACGAGTGTCAGCCCTTCTTTCTTTTCGTGGATAAGCAGGCATGTGCAAACCACTGACTTTCTCGCGCTTTGATTTGAAGATTGGCGGAGAAAAGCATGTTCGTTCTCTCTATCAAGCACATCCTTAGACTGTGGGCGCAGCCCTTGAGCGCCTATCAAGTATTGCAGTCAGCTTCGGGCAGCGCATTCGTCATGTGTAGCAGAAACATGAAGTTGCGTAGAAGTTCTCATAATAATCATTGAAATTTTATTAAACCGCAAAGCAGATGGTATATAAATCCCTATGCACGTATCCACAAGTCATCACTCATCACAAGCCCCACTTACACCAGCTTCCAGACGCCGTCGTTGATCTCAATCTTGATATCACGGTTCTCGTCTATGCTCTTCCTGCCGGCGTGAAGAATGGCAGTGGTAGCAATGGTGTTCTTAAGAGTGGGCAGGCCCTTGGCGTCCAGGTCCTTGGGCTTCAGCTGGCCAGAGTTGACTTGCCTGCAGCCGTCGACGAACTTCTCGAGGGAAATGTATCCGTAGCCGGTCTGGCCGTTGAAGTTGCCATCCTCATCGGGGGCATAGCGCATGTAGAAGGGGTTGTACCACATCAACTGGCCAGCGGAATCCTCAGCGACGTCATAGCCTCTCTTGGCCTGGTCGACACGGATCTCACCGTTCGCGGCGAGGTAGTGGAAGTACTGGTTCGAGTGGACACCGGCGCGCTGCGGGGCGGTCCAGCTGGCGGTGTAGACGCCAGTGGCCTTCTTGCTGGGGTCGCCCTTCTTCTCCCAGTGCACGAGAACGGAGATGGTATCCTCGGTGGCAGGGTCGCAGCCGAGATCGGTGGCAATGCCCTTGGAGCCAGAGGCGGAGACCTTGACGGGAATGAAGCCTTGCTGGGTGACCATGGACTCGCAAATGTCGACGTGGTGGCTGTTGAGGTAGTAGGAAATGTCGGAGTCCACTCCGGCCCACGCCTTGAAGGTCTCGAGCTGAGACTTGGGCTGGGACATGTAAGAGTAAAAGTAGTTGAAGTCACCAAGCTTCTGGGCCTTGAAGCGGGCGTCGGAGTAAGCGGGGTCGAAACGCTTGTGATGCTCGATGAAAACGTAGACGCCCTTCTTCTCGGCGGCATCAATGAGAGCCTGGTGGTGCTCAAGCTCCTTGACAGCGGGCTTGGTGAGCAGAACGTGGATGCCGCGCTCAATGGCGTAGAGGGCGATGGGGTAGTGAGTGGTATCGGGTGTGAAGATGGTGATGGCATCGCCGGGCTTCAGGGCATCAATGGCGGTCTTGTAGGAGTCGGGGTCCTTCTTGTCGTTGGCAGGGAACGAGTCGAAGGAGGTGTCGAGGCCGTTGTAGACCTGGGTGATGTTCTTGTTGAGATGCTCCCCTGCGCCTGGTTAATGTCTGACGGCCGTGGGCTTTGTGGATTTGACGTACTGATGGCAGGGAACTTGGTTCCGTTGACGCCAACCATGCCCAGCTGGTTGACCTTGCCTCGCCTCCTCAGGTCGAAGAGAGTGAGTCCGACAACACCAACCTTCTTGTCTGAGCCAGAGGCACCACCGCCGACAAAGCCGGTGGTGTACTCGCCGGTGCCGACCTGGGAAACGTCAGCTTTAGGTGATGTGTAAGGTCAGAAGCACAACACGTACCATCAAGACGTTGAGCGGCTCCATTTTGGTCGATTGTGAGGGATCAATGGCTAGAAGCTTTGTATGAGGAGGGGAGGTGAATTTGGGGATGGGGAAGACGAGATCCAAAAGCTGGAGGAGAAGCGCGTGGGCTGCGGTCTATTTAAGGGAACTATTTCCTAGGCCAAGCACAGAGTGAGCTCGGGCGATCCACGAAGGAAAAAGTACGCGACAGACGTGACAATGGGCAACAGCAGGCGGGCCAAGGATGTTTTGGATGAAGCTCGCCCTAAAGTCTACAGTCTCCAGCCGTCTTCAAGGGTAGCTCCCGTCCGGTAGGGACGAGGTAGCTCTTCCACGTCAAGGACCCGGAAAAATTGAGGGGCAGGAGGGGAAAAGGCAATTGGAGGGATTTATCTGCCCCGCACGCCGCCGTGCGCCAGCTTCCCAGGCCCTGACTGCTCTGATACCTTTCCGTTAGATTTCCGTAGAGTATCCGTAGGTGCGCAACTATTGCAAGACGACTTTGCCTAATTGGCGTTTGTCTCGGCGCTGCGCAGTTGTACAGATGTGTCTTGGAAGACACATAATGGTATGCGAGCACTGCAAGATGCCAGGGCGTTGCATCCATTCTTCATCGCCAGTGACGAAAAAGGCCAGGGATACGACCAGACGCAACGCTGAACCAGTGGATGTATTCGATGGTAGCTGGAAATCACATCGTAGTCAATAACTGGGGACTTGGTGCCGCTCCCGAACGGTCAATACCGAGCACGCCCGAAGCCGTCGCATCGTACCCAGGCGCCGGTTCACGGAGCCCCCAATGGCTGGCACATGGAGGTTAACGTCAAGCCCACGCCCACCTCGCCCACTCGTGGTATGGCTCAGAACTTGCCGAACGTGTTAACGGCCAATTCTTCTTCTTGCATGCCATTGCCACCCTTGAAATGAAATCCCACGGAGGTCTTCAGCGCACTTTTCTGCGGCGAGGCGCTGAAGATGATGAGACGTGGAGGGGCAGAAGAGATGGAGGGGTGAGGGGAAGGAAGAGGGGGAGGGGCTTCTCCAACTGGGCAGTGGGGCTGAAATGGGGCTCGGATTCCCTGCTGTCAAACTACGAAGTGGCTGGAACCAATGGAGAATTATGCCGGTTTTACTCATTGAGGCGAGTGGTAGAAAGAACTGTGTCCTGTTGGAGCAATTCACGCCGGTAATGCCCTCAACGACGTTGGCTACTAGCTACTCCTTGAGAGCATCAACACAGAGTGCCTCAATGGCCGAAGAGGAATACTCGCAGTCTCAACAACACCAAGTGAACAATTGCAATAATGCAGAACCAAACCCTCATCTGAAGTTACACCAATTGACAATTAGTACAAGTCAGCAGATGGGAGAAACGAAGCCGTATCCAGAGAGAATGGCAGCTCATTCGGAGTCCAAAAGTTGCAGCGGTCACGGTTGCTATGGCCAATTCCCCGCCCCCACGTACAGCCTCCACCCCATTTGCCCCGCAATGCCTCGTGACATGGATACCCTCTGTCGTGGAACGGTGTGTGTCCCTCCAACGTCTTCCGGAGTCGCTAAACCGTGAAGTTTTCGAGTCGGTTGAAGATGCCTTGCAGCAATTGACCGTTGTAAAGGCGTCGCATCAGCTGTTGCGAGGGTCTGCGAGATAATTCTACTCATAAAAGTCTCCTATACCGGTCATTCAGTAAGGAAATATCTCATACCTTTTCGTTACATTTAATAACGCTTTTTCGGCTAAAAGCGACCACCCGCAGGTTTGCGTGCGTGAGGTCGTGTTTCAGTACCTGGAGGCTTTTCACAGAGAATCCTCAGGGCCCTACATACACGGTACCTTGGGTGCTATGAGCATTAAGAATCTGTACAGGAGGTCAAAGTACCAGTAAATTTTGGTCTTCCGGGCAGCTATTACAGAACAGGCCCTTCAAGTCGCTCAAAATATACTTGGAGTCCGTGTCGACTGCGGATATCTTCCCGCCTGGACAGGTCCAGGCTTGTCACGACTGTCTTGATGCCCCTCGTGCCCCTCCATTCCTGCTCTCCGACCCCCGGGCTGATGCGCCAGACCCCACTAGCCTTTCCAGAAAACTAAACCTTGCTCTCATTGGCGGAATATTTGACTGGTAATTTCTCCGTCCAATAGCAGCATTTCCATTTTCCATCACGTCCGACCTCTCCTCCAACAGCAGACCACTAACCACCGTGATTCCGTCCAGCTTCGAACCCTTCACAGCGGCGGCGCACTTGGCCACAATGTCAAGCAGCCCACTGAGCATGCTCTGCAGTCAGTTCCAGTTGAGCAACAGTCATATCACAGCCCACATTCTGGCTTTGCCCACCGGCGTCGCTGAGTCGGTCTGCATCCCGGCCCAGTCAGTTGCGGCACAGAAACACCAAGTGACTCGCCCGGCTTACTTTCCTGTCCATTGTCAGCTTAACATATGTGTTGCTGACCGCAGCGGTGTCTTTATTAACTAAATCTCTAGGTGCTATGGTGGCTCGGCAGCCGCACAACTCACCGCAGCGAAGTCGGGTTTCTCGTCAACCAACTCGTAGGTGGCTTCTCATTAACAGATCATGACCTGTGACGAACAGAAAATTTCCAGTCATGCACCTCAGGCGAGCAACACCGAGACGCGGTAGCCAATGGCCGGGAGATGGCCAGGCACCTCCGTCTTGCAGCCTGCATAACCCACTCCGCGCTAATGTCCAGGCCGGGCCCGACAAGCCTTGCGATGCATGGCAATACGGCTTCTCTTCCAATGGCAACCTCGTCTTCATTTACCACTCTCCTTCGCTTCCAACGCAGCATTTCTGAATGGACCGCCAGCCCGGACTTGCAACGGGCTGCCTCAGCGCAGATCTCGCTGTATCGGCCGGGAAACATCTGTCTCTATTGGCGCAGAACACATTGATGCGCGGTGCAGAATCTGAATCTCTCCCTTTCAGCAGATCCCATGGCCAACATAGGGCCACGAATACAGCTGGATGCATCGTCGCTACCGTCTATTACCGGGGCCCACGGACCATGGACGTGGGTATCTGAACTTAGCTTGGGCCAGCCCGGAGCAGTTGAGGAGTTCGAGGGAAGTCCCTTGTTGTCTCGGATGCTGCTCGTCTTGTGACGGCTTTCCTTCAAGAACACAACAGCCCCCGCGATTTACTACATCCCTAGGGAATTCCCCGGATGTCACAGCGTCAAGTTTTGGCGAGTGCCTTTAGCTTTCTGCAGTCGGGAAAGAGAAGGCACTTTGAAAGCTGGCATCGAGTCTGCCGGTTTCCGTCTCGACAATCTTCAATGTTACACCCAAGGCCGGGGTACATCTGCGTTGTCCGAAGCCCTTTGGGTCGCTTAGAGGCTGACTACAGTCCCGATGTTCAACATCACCGTTCGGGAACATCAAGGCTTCGGCGATGGGTTTCCAGACTGCCCCTCCAACCCCAATCTCCATCTTTCTTAGCGTCCTGCTCCTCAAGTTTCCGATCCACGTCCCCCCCTCCCCCAACCGGGGTGCAAGGGAGCACCCATCCCAGGATGGCCGGCCCCGTAGTACATGCTGTTAGCTCCTCCGGTCTTGGCCTCGACTCAACACGATGTTCGATAGTTCGGGCCAATGTCCACACGAGCAGTCCCTCGCGACAGGTCAAATATTTATTTCCAGACTTATCCCACCCCACGCAGGCAGACGCCTGCAAAGCCTATTAGCTCATGACAAACCTTCCTCGCCGCCTCTTTTTCTCCTCTCGTATAAATATACCTTCCGCCTCCTCCCACTGCTGCTCTCGGCCCAGCACCCCTCATTACCCCTCCAAGTTCGTCTTGTCTGCCCCTCAGTCCCGGCCAGTCTCTCACCAATTCTACTCTCTTCACACGCATTCTCAGCCCATCATGACTGCATCCAATGGAAACGGCGCCGCCCGCCGAGGCCTCCCCGTCGGCATCTACGCCCCCACCATGACCTTCTTCAACCCCGAGACGGAAGATATCGATATCCCTACCATCAAGAAACACGCTGAGCGTCTGGCCAAGGCCGGTCTCGCCGGTCTGGTTGTTATGGGCTCCAACGGCGAGGCTGTTCACTGCACACGCGAGGAGAAGGTGGCCGTCACAAAGGCCACCCGCGAGGCTCTTGACGCTGCTGGCTTCCAGAACGTCCCCGTCCTCATCGGCGCCACCGAGAGCAGTGTCCGCGGCACCATTGAGCTGTCCAAGGCCTGTGCTGAGGCTGGTGCTGAAGCCTCTCTCATCCTCCCCCCCTCCTACTACCGCGCCCAGGTCGACGAGACCACCATCTACGACTACTTCGTCGCCGTCGCCGACCAGAGCCCTATCCCCCTCGTCCTCTACAACTACCCTGGCGCCGTTTCCGGCATCGACATGGACAGCGACCTTCTCATCAAGCTCGCCCAGCACCCCAACATCATCGGCACCAAGTTCACCTGCGGTAACACTGGCAAGCTCACCCGCGTGGCACTTGCTACCGACGCCAAGACTCCCTGGTCTGAGGGCTCTGGCTACATGGCCTTTGGTGGCATGTGCGACTTCACCGCCCAGACCCTTGCCAGCGGCGGCAGCGGTATCATTGCCGGCGGTGCCAACGTCATGCCCAAGGTCTGCGTCAAGGTATGGAACCTGTACGCCGAGGGCAAGCGTGACGAGGCCATTGAGCTCCAGAAGAAGCTCTCCCGCGGCGATTGGTTCCTGACCAAGGCGGCCATTGCCGGCACCAAGGGCGCCATCCAGAGCTACTTTGGCTACGGTGGATACCCCAGACGTCCTCTCAGACGCCTTGAGCAGGCCAGGACCACCTCAATTGAGGAGGGCATCCGTGAGGTCATGGAGATTGAGAAGTCCCTTTAAACGATGACGATATCTCTCATATTCTCATGATCATTTTACACACAAAAATCCCCATGTGCGGGTGACCAGTTCCGGCAAGGCAGGTTGGTGGGGCACAGTGACCACCACCGATCACGGCCGTGGGGGTCCGGGCTGCGATCTCGGGTCAATATCCGGGACGATGATACCCCGAGGTCATTATAGCCCCGTATCAGAGTTCGCTCAAAAAAATAAACCATTCGGGTTGGCATTTTGTCCATAGTTCGAACAGGGAGTTACGCTGGGATATATTCACGATTGGGATGATGGGTTTTGCATTCACCGGGCCTGCGCAGGTCAGGCTAGCGGTGCACCTGATGACTAGCATCCGAAGGACTCGTTAATAGATTTATGAAATCATGATTTTACCCTTTCTCGTGCCGAGTAGTTGTTGTCTTGAGCCGTGCTGCTTAGGTGGTATTTATGATTGGTGTTCTGTTTAGGTTAGTGAGATCAGAATGAAGCTCTGTTCCGAGTCCCAACATCTACGGGAAATGTCAACGTCATCAATCATTCATTCATCGCATGCTGTCTAGTGTCTTTTAACCTCGCCCAGCTGTATTCCATCCCTCTCACAGACGCCCCCGAAAGTCTCATGATAAGCCCCCGTCTAACATTTATACTTCCTCGGGTCCAGCGTGGAGATGTCGGAGCTAGTCGCCTTGCCATCCAGTATATACTCCGACATCAGCTTGCCCGTCGCAGGTCCGTTCTGTATTCCCCAACAGGTGTGTCCCGAGGCGACCCATATCCCGGGAACCGACGTCGGGCCTACAAGCGGTCCGTAATCGACTTGAGGCAGGTAACACGCCTGCTTGGCTTTGACCGGGGCGGCGCCCAGCGCGGGGCTGAAGGTGGCGATATAGGATATGATGTCGTCGCAGTTCGCCTCGTCGACCTGGACCTTGTCCGCGGTGTCCGGGAGCGGGACGTTCTTGTCCGGTTCTCCTGTTGCACACTCCTCCGTCAGTCATTCGTCAAGTCAAGACAAGGGGAGAAGACTCATACCACAAGCGTAAACCTCGCCAAAGGGTCGCGCGTAGATCTCCGGGTCGACGACCCTCTTGTGCTTCCTCTTCTGGCCCTTGCTCGCGCGGTGCTCCGGCACGAAATCCGCGGGGAGCTCGATGCTCGTGAACACGGCGTACGGGCTGACGTCGGCGTCGTAGACGACGCTGTGCGCCCTCAGCCCCGTGACCTTGCACCCGGGCACCAGCCGCCCCGTCCACGGGCCCGCGGAGACGACCACGTCCGTCACGTCCTCGACCGTCTTCGTCTCGCGGGACTCGCGGTCGAGGTACTCCACGCTGTGCAGGTCTCCCAGGGAATGGATCTTTTTCATCTGCGCCATGGTCCGCACCTCGACGCCCTTTTCCTGGGCCAGCGCCGCGATGGCGGTGGTGAAGTGGAACGGGTGCACCTGCGCCGTCTCCGTGGCGCCGGGGGAGCCCATCTCCGCGTACGAGGTCACGGCCTCGCGGTCGATCCAGTCCAGGTCGCGGGGGAGCACCGACTCCTCGAGCAGCGCCTCGGCCTTCTCGTCCTGCTTGGGCAGCTTCTCCCAGCCCTTCTCGTGCGCGCCGTCATTCGCGCCGGGCGCGAGGACCCCCGGCTCGTTAACGGCGGCGGCGGTTGCTTGTCTGATCTGCTCGAGCTTCGTCTTGGATATGCGCGCCTCGAAGCTGCCGCACTGCACGCGCCGGTAGCCCCATCTCTTCTCGCCGCCGTGCTCCTCGGCGAGCTCCTTGTGGAGACGGTAGGACAGCGGCACGAGGCAGGAGGGGTAGGCCCAGAGGGCGAGCAGGCCGCCTGCCTTGCCCGAGGCGCCGGCGGCGACGGAGGACGCCTCGAGGACGGTGATGCGGTGGAGGGCGGGGTTGTATTTCGGGTGGCGGGTGAGGAAGTAGGCTGTTGTGGAACCGATGATGCCGCCACCTGCGGACGGGTGCTTAGCTCCGGGGACGGAAGGAGCCTGGTGAGGGACGTACCGACGATGACTATGTTGCGCTTTGCTTGGGGGTCCATTGTTGGAGGTTGGGGGAGGTTCAGGGCCTCTTGCAGGAGTTTGGCGCGTTGCTGCAGGGCTGACTTTTTCGATTTGGATTTGGCCGTTGACGGAGGCTTCTTGACGGGGGATGTCATTTCGGTGTCGTCACCGCGGGGCCGTGGTGAGCTGCGGGCTCGGTGGGTGGTGTGGTCGCTCAGGCGGGGTAGATTTCCGTTATCGATAAGGTGGCAGCGGGGTGGTGCAGCTGTTGGCCAGCGCAATTACCAGTCGACTTGGGTGGTTCGAGGACGAGAGCGATGCGCGTCCTCGGGTCAGTAATTGGCCCGAGACCATTGGCTGAGGTGACTGCAAGATGGGGAAGCAAGCCGGGTGGTTTGGCCGTCCAGATCTGGAAATCACCTCGGCGGGAGTTTGTTCAGGTGGGCGCAAGTCATGTCGGGGCAGGTACTTTATTGATCCGCGTCACTAGGTCCAATGAGAAGAGAAGGTCGGCGCCGAGGAGGATTGAGCTTAGTCCAATGGGATGTGGGCGGCGATCCAATGGAGCGGGATGCCGTGCACCTTCGGTCTCTTTGCCTCTAGTTGGAGTCATCGGCCGGGACGGAAGACCCGGAGCTGAGAGGTTTTTGTTCGTGACTACGCCGAAGAGAGGAATTGAGAAACATCGAGGACCCGGTCCAGGTCCAGACAGACTGACGGACTCGGCGACCGGGACAACGCATTGAGCCGATCGGGTCCACTCTCACATGACAGCCTCGCCGGTGTCTGAGGTCTTTGGGACAGAAGTAAGTTTGTCGATGCTCTTCATATCTTGCCATGTCTTTTGAGGATGTGGCGCGACATCGCGAGAGTGCGTAATGAATGGCATCGTCAAGTCATCACTTGCTGTAATTAGTAATCCGGAACAGCCAGAAACCAAAGCTGCGACGTATCCGTATCGTCGACAGCAGGAGCAAACGAAAAGCTCGGGTCAGGGATCCCGTACCGAGGTCGATGAAGAGCAACAAAACCCTCCCGCCTCAATCGCAACGGCGGGGCCCCACTCCTGACCGAGACACCCCGTAGTTGTTGGGCCCCTCCAACTTGTATGCTGTGGTAAGTGGTTTAGCGGCAATGGACGCTGAAGGCGATGGAATGCAAATAGAAGTCCAGGGTTCCATTCACAGAGACAGCGGCAGTGCAGGCGTGCACGCCCCGTGCGTCCGGGCCCCATTGGAAACCGGATTGAAACTTCGTCCCGGCAGGACGAACATCCAACACAAATGTGTACAAGTACTTCCGTTGCTCACCTATCTGTACCTTACCAATGCATTTCATCGTCACGCGTGGCATGTTTCGTCGCATTACTACACACACGTTCCCGTCCTCTCCCTCCCTTAAACACGCTTTCCCTCCGCAGCGTAACCTACCGCCTTCTTCCAACCTCGCAAACAAACTAATCCCAACCTCCTCCCTACCACACGTGTGTTTTCCCTCCTTGCCGCAATCCACTGCGGAACCGGCTGCGCTTCGTGCATACTGACGACATTCCGATAGCGGGGTATTTTCTTTCTTGCGAAAAAACAACATCACAACCACAGCATCAGAACATTCGCGACAATGGCTTCCGCGACCAAGTTCTACGACTTCAAGCCGCTTGACAGTACGTCGCCTACTAACCTCTCCCCCGCGCGACTCCCTCTGACATTGCCGCGTACCTGCATCCCGCCCCAATCGTGCATTGCTGACCACGTTTTTTCCCACCCAAACAGAGCGCGGCCAGGAGGTCCCCCTCGCCGACTACAAGGGCAAGGTCGTCCTCGTCGTCAACACGGCCTCCAAGTGCGGCTTCACCCCGCAGTACGCCGGCCTCGAGAAGCTGTGGAAGGACATCAAGGAGAAGCACGGCGACGACTTCGTCATCCTCGGCTTCCCCTGCAACCAGTTCGGCGGCCAGGAGCCCGGCTCCGACGACGACATCCAGAACTTCTGCCAGGTCAACTACGGCGTCACCTTCCCCATCATGCAGAAGACCGACGTCAACGGCGACAACGCGAACCCCCTGTTCCAGTGGCTCAAGGAGGAGAAGCCTGGCATCATGGGCCTCAAGCGCATCAAGTGGAACTTTGAGAAGTTCCTGATCGGCCGCGACGGCCAGGTCAAGGGCCGCTGGGCGAGCACCACCAAGCCCGAGAGCCTCGAGAAGCCCATCATCGAGGAGCTGGAGAAGAAATAAAGTGGGTGATGGTTACGGAGTGACTAAATTGATACCTTGAGTGTGAGAAGACGAGCTGTAATGATGTGGTATGATAGCTTGCTCTAAGAAGAATCTGATGATACGAATCTATAGAACTATTGCTCAACCTCGCTGGCGACGTGATGCTGAGTAACTTCCATGTAGCATTATACTAGGCAACGCGTTGCCCACGATAACAACTTTCGTAAGTCGCGAGAAATCATGACACGTTCAGTCAAACATGTGACGCTGACGACATGCCTGGCACGTGCTGATGAAACTTGTTGCCGTTGCTGTTTCTGTTGTGCCTGGAACTGACTCTCAAGGGTCCTCTGGGGACGTGCTCTGCATGCTCTTTAGACTTCTGCTGACTTTCTGCTGTATGTAGCCTTTAGATGCCCCTCGTCTTTGTAGCATAAATAAACTGTATTCATGTGGAACTTTTAGTCAATCCCATTCGATATCACCAAGGATTTCCTCATCCTTCTCACCTAGATTATTGACTTAGACCTCTCACATAGAGTTGAAGTAAACGAAAACTCATGTGTGATGCTCCTTCAGAGTCCAAGAACAAATGAAGCTTTCAATATTACTGTCCAGCTTACACGTGATGATATCACGACACTGATGCGCTGCAGATGTCTGCGGCAACTCTACAAACCATGTTGGAATAAATAGCCCAGGTAGGGACGGCTACAGTAGTACCACAGCGCCAATGTTCTTGTGGACGTTTTTCCGGCTGCAGTGCAGCGAAGCTTGGCTGCAACTGAAGTCTGTTCCGCGGTGCGAGTGAGAAGAGTGGCAGTATGCCAACGTTCTATAACGATACAGAATCAGGGAGTATGCAGCAGCGAAGTTGACGAATACTCTTCCGATGACTCTGGACAAAGACGCCCTGAATATTAGAACGCGTCTTGCGGATTTCGGGAGCTTTGTACCAGGTTCCAACCCTAATCAAGCGCCTCTCCCACGTAGTAGGCGGCAACGACCGTCAGCAGCATTTGGCTGTGGCATACAACAACTTCTGCTCCCCCTTGGCCTTTTATCCTCTTCTGCGGAATGTGCAAGGAGGGCCTTATCAACAGTCCTGCTGTTAATGATTCTTCTTGAGATCAGTCGCAGCTATGAAGGTGGGTGCGTCGTCAATTAGTCGACAGTTCATATAAAGCTGTGCGTTCCCCAAACCACTTTGAAGTTGACAGAAAAAATCTATCGCGTCAGTTGAAGTTGTTTCTGGATTTTCAGCAAGGATCGCTCAAGTCTATCCATGCACCTAGAAATAACGTTAACCCCGTCTTGGTAGCATCAAAGCTATGCTTATCCTGACTCGCCCGTCTTCTAACATCTTTCTTCGTTTATTGACTGTGGTCTCGGATGGGGCCCTTACAATGGCCTTTGCTTCAGATTCGTACGATTTGCGCCCTTCATAGCTGTGTTCTGATTTCGTCTTCCAAAAGGAGCGAATTCGGAAACACTTTGGCATCTTGCGTGAAAAACAAACACAAGCCTAGAGTTTGTACAACTTATGTGCAGCAATTTTTGCCAGCTTTTGAATCTGCCACTTGTTGCAACCGAGAGCGCATCTAGCAGCGTTGATACAAATGACATCGCCTGCTCTTGACATAGTGTAGACCACAACGATTTAGCTCTAAGAACCCGATTTTGGTATTTCATTCCAAGACCCAATTTTATGTGTTGAGCTTGAATACATGACTTCATGTTTCTTTTTCGTCAACTCGACTCCGTTCTCCTTTATAGGAATATTCGTCCTAGGAATACTATTGTCATAGCAGCGTTGTCGAACAGAGCAAAGTAAGCTACGTACTCCTTGTTTGAGATTTACGATCCTGTCTACCCTTAGATGTTTGAACCCATATACGCCAACGTTCAGCGTAAGCACACATGCGAGACTGGACTTTTCCTCATTCAATGACGAGTCCTAGAGAAAGATGCAATAAGTTCGCGCGTATGGGAAACAATCTCTGATAAACAGAGACCTGGTCGAGTGCTCAATTCATCAGCACTCACGTTATAAAGAAGGCAGATGACATTCTATGACGTACACTATACACCAAATGTAGCTCAGCTTCCGACCACAGATATCTCGGTGAGCGAGCAACAACATCATCGAATGGCAGTCTATGTAGCAATCACAGGCAGATGAGCATTTCCCTACGCGAGGACCGTGTGCGTATACTACAGCAATATGTCAAGGTCAGAGGGAACACTGGACAACGTGATGTGCCTGGAGAACCACATCATAGGGTCAAATTCTTTTGCCGCCGAGACTATGTGGTCGGTATGTGTCCTCGTCAAAGCCAAATCCCAGGCAGTGCCCAGCTACATCACTAGGTATTTAGGACCTAACACTACGGGGTGATGCTTCATATAAAGCATGATAAACTCACCCGCAATTCGGACTCTGACATTAGGGCTTCGCGAGATTTAATACACGCGCATGTCGTCTACCCAAAACTTCAGGCAAGATAACTTGTACGAAAAATAATAGGGAACCTCCTATATTAGGCTTTATGCTTGAGCAAACTTGAGAATGTCGCCAAAGAATGAGTTCCTTAAGATTGATTGGGGACATGACTGATGCGTGCAGCGAGAGCACTGTCGTAAGCCATCATCTCTACCCATACGCGAAGCGCCATCGAAGCCTTCTCACTTTCCTCTTGACTTGTGAGGACTATCTCTTCGCCGTCCGTCACGTATGCTGCGAGGAAACACCGACGCCGGAAGGCTACAGCATGCGATGGTTTACCACAAATGTTCAGACGCACTATTATGTAGTCTGATTTCTGATGTTGGCCACAGAGACTGAAGAAACTTGCTGGGGGAAAACAAAGAACAGACGGCGAATGCGGGGTTAAATCCATTAATGTCAAGCTTGTGAGGACGGCATCTGATACGACCAAGGGGAAGCCCTTCGTTTTGAATTACACTCATTGTGCATGAAAGCTTCATGACAGGTTGAGCTGTAAACTCAATTGCTTTCATTAAGGGTACTTAAAGACGGATATAGACGGACATGGATTAGAGCAGAAGCCAGCAGAAAATACTCATAGCTGAATTTTAGATTGCTGTTCGGGTGAGTGATGGATACAATATCACTCAAAACTGCGCGATAGAAGCTCCCACTAATCGAAAGGAGACTAATCACTGTTGAATATTACCATTTGGTACTCATCATTCTTATCTCCAACTCAATATTCAGCATGTATAGGATAATACTAGCAAAGTAGTGAATTTAAACGTACATGTAGTATGGACATTAATGAGCTGATCACGCCCCTCTCAAGACTTTTTGCCCGTCACTTGATTTGCCTTAGCTAACTGTAACGACCTGAACTTTGCTTGAACTTCTTTCTGTATTATATAGAGCGTGAGGTGTCCTATGTAGACATAGCGATAAAGATAGTAAGCTATAGCCTTGATAAAAGACTGGCAAATGACTTTGATCGGCAGCAACCCAGAATGACAGTAAACTTCGCCAACGGCTTCTTTGGTTGAGGATACATAGGTAAGCAACTGTTGCTCTAGGTCTTCTCATGTCATAGACTTAAAGAGTTGATCTCAAGGTCCTTCGGAAACTATTGCTCAGCATTCCTATCGTCTCACATTTATTTGTATGACAATACAATGTGAACAAAAAGTCTCGCGATACAGTCGTACACATAAGAAGCTTGGCACGTGTGGTTGCCGCTTTCCATCCCAACCACCCCTGGGGAAGAGCCAGCATGAAACCATAGTTTTCAATTGCTTAACAATGTCAACCTATGAGGTCAGTGTAGATTATGCAGGGCCAATAGTTCTCTACAATCAGTACTACAGGTGTCGACGTCGTGGTATCACCACCACAATCTGGCCGACATGAACAAAGCTTTGGGAACTATAAAACATAGGAGCTGTATCCAGCAGAGTAACCCTCACAGCCGCAATGCTCGGATCTGTTTGCGGGTTGCCAGGTCTAAGTGACATCCTACGATCGCACAGAAGCGCCAAATCATTCCCGTAAAGGACATAAGCACGGCATTGCTCAGAAATCTCCTCTCTGCCAATGCGGCAGAATATTCAGCGTCTTGTTATACATCTCAGCATATATGCACGACCAGTGGTGATGGTGACGAACAGAGACAGGCAGCCGAGCCTCCGCTGCGAGTGCTGATAGGAGGATCGTACCTCACAGCCAGCTGTGAAGGGTCCTTACTAGACGGGTTACTGTCTGAAACAACCATACGACACTCTCTGATTGCCTGGAAGAGCCATCAAATTGCTAGTTTCCCTTGGTTTAAGTACACTAGGACCAGTCGCTATGATGAAACCCTGCGGCCAGTCTAGAAAAATTAACGAGCTCTCGATTTGAGACAATCGCAGTATAAAAAGGGTCATCTACCGGGTTCAGAGATACCAGACTGTTCAATGCATCGTGATTACAATTCGGTCTCGACACCTCACAAACGCACCTCACAGTTCTTAAACCCATCTTTGAATTACAACTGAAGCATGAATCGAGAGCAACAAGGCTAAGCCACTCCTCGATGATACAGTATTGGCAATGATACACTGGAAATGAAGACGCTCCAGGATGAGGAGGATGCTGTTCGCCAAAGTAGTATACTGAACTTGACGACGGCCTGGTCTCGTCACTGACAGACCCATATGTGATCCTTTCGTTTGAGCCTTAATAGAAACCTCCGCGGTGCTATCGCAACGATTACGGAACATTGAATAACGCACAAAATCCCCCTTTATATGCTGTCTACGTCCAGACTTCGTTGCGGCTATGGAGGCTACCTAACCCCACTCAGCCACTACAGCAAACTCTTTCTACGCCTTCAAGACCAGGTCTAGGCTTGGGAAGGATGACGTCTGTAACAGTGCGTGGCGGCAAGAAGCAAGTGTTGGAGGTGAGTATCTCGTGAGAGCTTAGAACGAAAACTTGACAGAAGCCTCGTAGTATGAACCGGCTTGGTCCAGCTCAGGGGTAAATATGCCCGTGCAAAACATCACTCAGATCCCAAAGACAAACAGGTGAACAGGACTAGTTCGAATGTCATGGTAACGCAGCGCTCGTATTTGACGACGACGACATGGACTTGTCCACCGTAAAGTAACTACCACTTACGCAACACTTTCATAACTCAGATGTACAATCTCATATTCTCATCCACAGTGCAATCCCAAAGCTCCCAACCAACAGTTAACTACTAGCTTCCAACTAACCAACAAACTACCGACGTCCAAGTCTAACGCAGTACCACCACATGGGGCCAAGACGAGGCACAATATTGCCTGCATGCCTAGGACCAACAGACCGAGACATCGCAACACGAAAACAGAGCCGCACTCGCGATCCACCAGCACGCAGCATCACGAGACACACCATCGATATACGACCAACACCAACGACCGGCCCAGCTTCCATCCTGAGGGTATGACAAGACCACCTAGACCCGTCGCACAAAAAAGCCCAACCCTCAACCCAAAGAGCAATACGGTCCGCGAAAGTGATGTGAGACACCGCCATGTGACTCCGGTGAGGCGTCCGTCCGCCGTGACACTGCGCCGCCGCCGCCGCATCTCATCTCATCTCATCTCAGCACGTCAAGGCAACACACACGCCTGCTTTCTTCAACAGGTATCAGAGTGTCTCACCCTCATGGCGTGTAGCAACGGCGTGAACACATCAGAGAAACCCACTTGCAACTCAAGACTTTCGCTAGAGCAGGCAAGTACCGATGCCCTGGAGCGATCAAGTAATGAAAACCAAGGTGGCCGGTGCGCGCTGTACCACGTCGACCCAAGCTTTCTTTTGCCTCTCGGCCTGCGTCTTCGAGGTAACGAGGGTTGAAAAACCTCATGGACGGACCCCCGAGCAGAACTTTTGCAGAGCAGGGAGGCCATTCAGATAAACAAGAGGGCCTGCTAGTTTGTATAACGCAATGGGAAAAGACAATGGCGAAGACGCAATTTTTTCTCGTATTTTCCCTCGCGATATCTTGCAAAGAAAAAGTGACGAGGAGAACCCGCAGATGGTCATAGCCGCCGCCTTGGCTTCCATACAGATGGGGGTCACCAGCAGCTGGCGGGCCTTCGCGCGCAGAATGGGCTTGGCCCGCAACCGTGCTTTTTTGTTTTTCCTTCTTCATTTCTCTTCAAGCACGTAGTCTTCATGAGAACTGACGGGGCCGGCCAAGACCTGCTTGCCTTACACGGCAGCGACCGCAGATGCCGCTCGCTTCCTTTACGACCGTGCCCACCCCGTTCATGAGCATGAAGAAGAGGAAATGCGATCCTGAGTCGCAGTGTGACGCACCGCCTCACGGCGAGCGCCGGGAAAAGTGGCTTTGCAGGTCTAGACATCGCAATCTTGGCCATGTGGTTATTCTTCCACTTAGAAGAGAAGGATAATGAGAAGAAGGTGTGGCGATGGCCTCTTGCAATCATTCAAAGTCGTCCGATGTCGCAGATCAACGATACAATAGACCTCATACGACGGGCCTCGACCGCGTCACAAGTCGAGAATCTCGCCATGTTGAGCACTGCTGGAGTAGTAGATCTCGACGGTCAACAGCCACAGAGGGAAGGATCAGGACCCTTCGGTATCGTTCATTGGGTCGCTGGTCCACACGCGCCGAGTAGGGTTGCATACATCCTCCTGACAGCGTTGAGTTCGGTTCTGCAAGGCAGCCAAGCAAGATGGTGAATGATGCGCAATGGACCAAGAGCAAAACCCGTTGCTTGCTTGCTTGCTTCACCGGAAGGAACGCCAGAGCCCATTCACGTCAGGAGGTCCTGTGGCTTTCGACGAACCGCTCAACAAAGTGTTCCATCCGTGTGCGAGCAGGTACATGATGTGCGTCCCCTGCTTCTGCTTGACCCCCCTGTGCCGATGCGGGCCTGCGGCAGCCGGCTGGGAACTTTTGTGGAAGCCAAGCGGGGGGTAGGCCTCACTCAAGAACACACCCCGCAAGCCCACTCCAACACCGAATCGGGCAAAGAGCTCGAGCAGTGGATGCTAGACCTGGCAACCTGTGCCTGACGTACCCGAGCTTTTGCTGCTAGGCGTGGGACGAAAACAGCGGCGTCAACTAGGCTCTGTCTCTGGCGTCAAAGGTTCCTGGTGAGAGGAAACACTCACTCTCGGGGATACTTCCCTCATAGACGAACAATCCCAGCCACGATCTTCATTTCAGGACGGTTGAAACGCCACGATGAGGGGCAGGACTCGCAGAGCTTCAAGGGGCATCGGATTGGAAATCAGCGACAAGTTGAACCCCTAATCTGAACGAAGCCGAGGCGGCAACTCGCCAAGAAAGGGATTCGAGATAGCGTGCCGGCTAGCCTCACGTCCAAGATGAGAGGCTGCTTGGGAAAGGGTTGCGTGCAACGGATGTTGAATAGTGAATGCGGGGAAACGGTTATGGAACCGCATGAGGAGTTGTCCGTCCCCTTCATCGTCGAGGCCGAGTCCCATGTGGAATCACAGTTAACAGAAAGTGCCGCCAATCGACTGTGAGCGCCTACGGGGAAAGAAGCTCGTGACATTGGCATTAGCAAATTAGAGGTCCATCTTTAGTCATGGCGTCTTGTCAAATTCCTTCCTGTCGGTATCGTAGGTAAGGTTAAAGCTGGGGATGAAGCTGTGGCCACGGGACGCACCCGAGTTTGCGGGGAAAGGTGAGAGTCGATGAAAGGCACGCGACGACTGTCAAGTAACCGTTGGCTAGGTAGGTCAAAGTGGCGTCTCGCTAGTTGAGCCTGTCATCAGAGAAGATGCAGATGCATGAAAACTGGATAGCCTTCCTATGAGTGAAGAGCGAAGAGACGCACTTAGCGAACCAGATCCTGTCGGCCACTTATGCTAGAATTCGTGTAAGTCTCTGACTTGGAAGACGAAGGGCCAATCACGGTAGGCGTTACTAGACTGATGTAAGCTCTATCAGCAAAGCGAACCAGGACGGACCTAATTGTCATAGCTAACAGTTCTGGTTGTTGTTGCCTTACTTAGTAACGCCAGACCACAGTCTGCAGAGCGCAACAGACATTGTCCGGCTCGGAGTGGACTTTCTGGTGCCGCAGGAAATCGGATAGATGGGTGTATCCGAACGAATGGTCAGACGGAACAGGTCCGAGTAGCGCCACCAGTGAGATCGGGAATGAGGCGGGCTACCGGTCTAGAACTGGAGTCGATCAGAGCTAATACTCCAGGTCACCGCACTCAAAAGGTGTGGAGGACCCTTTATGAAGTCTACTCCACCTTGCAGACTAAACTCGATCCCATTGGATACGACCATAGGCGCCTGTCATTCGTTAGGCGCTGAGCACGCTTGTCTGTGTTGAGATCGTGATTGCAACGTTGCAACGCCAATGAGATAGCGGCAAATCTCACTTGAACCAAGTCCTAAGGCAAGACGATTTGTTACGATGTGATAAATAAAGCCAGCCGAGCGACGATCACGGCTTCTGGACAAGTTGATGGGAGAAGGGCTTGCAAATCTCGAGAGACGAAAGCCATGATTCTCCTTGCGATCTCCATTACCCATCGCCAGGGGATGAAGTCCCCTGGTGTCAAGGATGCCAACAGGCCATGGGGCCGTGCCCGCACCTAACGTCGAAGCGAGCTTGCCAGCAAACCACCAGTGTCAGGGAGGCAGCAAATTTCCGAGCAGGGACAACGGCAGGTATTCTGACCTCGGGCAGAACCAGTCGGTGAAAAGGCTGTAAACATTGACGTACAAGTGCCTAGCGACCTCGCGGGCAGGGATTGATATTAGGCCAGGAATCCCGGCCAAAGCGTGCTGTCAACAGGCCTCCCAGCGGCGCGCGGGATGATGGGATGGCACAGGTCATCGTCAGCAGTTTGTTGAAGGTGTTGTTGAAGTGTTCGATGACGGTCGTGGCGCTTTGCGGCCACCTGAACAAGGGGGGTCCAATGTGCACTATGACCTGGCGTGAGGTAGCCTGAGAGAGGAACCATGGTTTCGCACTCTAGTTCTGCATGTCGCTGTCCTGCGTGGATTGCTGCCGTCCTTGTGGTGGTGAACGCTGCGTGAAGGGCTGGGCTAAGCGGGGAGAATTGGGGGTCACTTCCGCTCACCTCACCAGGCATTTAGCGCCGAATCGAGGGGCAGGTTCTGGGGTTGTGAAGTGGCGGTGGACTCACACAAGACAGATCATGTTCGGTTCTGTTCTATGATGTATGTCCTCCAGTGGTTGGCAGGAATACAGCGGGCGTTGTAAGTCATCCGTCAGGTTACGTAGTCTCCCCAGAGACATGTTCTCAGAGACATTTAGCGAAGGCTCTCAGAGCATCGTGTGTGATAGGCCGTAATGATGGATGGTATTGGCAATCATACCTATTCGCTGCCTCCAATCAGACCATCCAAGTGTGATAGGGTTCATATGGCACCAGGGGTGTGGTGGGAAAGGGGGTGTTGGGGGCGCCTGTTTGTGGTCTGCAGATTGCCGCCTCTGAGGTCCTGGGTGGACAAACAGATATGCTAGCAGTTCAAAACCGTGTAGAGAGGTTGCTGGCTCGGAGTCGGTGGGAGCAAGATGACAACATCAAACCAACCTCATTTGACCGCCTTTGACTGGTTGGCTGTTCTGGCCGGAGCAGTTCGCGCGTTAGGTGACGATTGACGGATGGCGGGAGGCGGGCACTTGGCCACGGCAAAATCGACTTTAACTCGTCAACGGGAATGGGCCGGTGAATACGCTAACGGTTGAGGACTTTTTGCATCGAGTGAGGCTTAGACCCCCCTTGCCGTGAAAATGGCGTTTGGAGGACTTCCATGCATGCTTCCTCGGCCGTTCTAGCGCCCCAAATTGCTTTCATCGCGCTAGGCAAAAGTTGTACTCCTCCAAGATGTGCCCAACAGCGATAAGTAAGCTGCTAGCGGCTTGTGATGTGGTCTTTTGACGACGTCGCTATCTTGGGGGTTCACCGCAGCAGCGCAGAATGGACCGGGGCTCATCAAGACACGAACCCAATTATGACGGTATTTGGTTCAGAGCTGCCATTTTGGTCGATTCTCGTCGCTCTCGGGATGCTAATATGTCTTCTGTGCAGATCCGGCAGCTGCGCATGTCCCGCATTGCAGCTGGAGTCGGGTCTTCCGGTGATTTGTCCTTCCCAAAATCGCCCAGCCTTGCGGTAGTTGAACCAGCCGGCATTCTCAAATCGTAAGGGGCTAGTTCTCCGTTCTCAGCTTTCAGGACAAGATTGGTTTTTGCTGCATTTAGTAGGATTGGGCTGTCGAGACAATATGTTCCGTGGCAACCTGAGCACGCCGAGGCTCTAAGTCTAGGGTCGAGCAGCATCGTCATGAGTCGCGTGCTCAATCGTGAGCTTTGGCAGGGTCGCGGTTGTGGATATTGTCCGAGACCCTTGGCTGTTGAAACTGTGGAATGGCTCAGAAGGGCAATTGAGGCTTCACCGACCAGGGCTGTGTTTGTGAAGAAGCATCGCGGACGCCGATTTTTCTGTTTTTCCCGACCCCGAGAAGAAAGGTTTTCGAGCCCCTGGCAAGGCGAAGCCCTATCATTGCAAGGTGGTCTCCGGAGGTTCTGGGGACCTGGCAGTTTCGTGCAGAGAGCCCAGATCGCTGATCACGTCGGCGGCAAGGGGTCGTGGAACCTGAAATGCAGTCGGTCGGGTCCGACGTGGAGTGCCTCGGAGGAGAGATTTGAAGGTATCAAAATAGCAGAAATGGAGAAGGGGGCACCCGACGCCGCCAAAAGGGGAAAGCATGTGATGACAGGAGACGGCCGACAATGGGAGGAGAGTTGGGGCAACCTCCGGCGAGCCCCACGATGACGATCCCGTCGCTCTGCCGCGCCTTGTCACAGCCAGGCTGATGTAAACCAACAGCACTTTATCTCGGAAGGCCAGGTTGATGGTTTGATGAAGTAGGATTTTGACAGACGACGGACTGGCACATTGCATTGGCGAGGCGAGCTAACGCGACAGGGCCAGTGCTAGCTCAAAGTGCCAGCACGAACTGTTGACTTTTGTTGGTTGAGCGCAACGTCGACCGGCCTCGTCTTGCTAGTAGTGTCTTGGTCTCATGTGAGAGGACCGGTACATAGTGTACGTGCCTACTAGGCCGTTTCGCATCGGTACTTTTTGAAGGCACCGAGTTAGCCAAGTGTGGACGAAGACTGCTGGGCTGCGGAGGAGCTCGCAGGGCTCGGAGAGCTCGAGACATTGTGTCAGATGACGGGTGTTGCGGGATGTCAGGCAGAGCAATACCAGGACGGACTAATGGTCTGGTTGGGGCCACACAACCGTGATAATATGGTGCGGCTGGATGTTGCTGCCCGTGCCGCCACCGGCGCCGTTCCAGATGTACCTCAATCAGTAGAATGTCATCAGCGGTGCAGATGGAAATTTCAAAAAATGGTGAACCGGAACAGGGGATATTGGGGGATTAAGGTCAAAGTCAACCAGGGTTGTTGTGTTGCCTTTTGCAGTGCACGCGTGCGCCCACCACGAGTCCCGGCATCTGGTAGGTTGGTTTGAGGACTGCACGCACAGTCACCCATTGGCAATTAAGTGACGGCTGGTCCTTGTCGTCCGAGGTGGCCGGGGTCGACATCGAATGGAAAAAGAGGTGCAAATTATGTCGTCTGGTAAATAGATTGCTCCGGTGCGGTGGTTGGGTGGTACTATCGAGATGCCGAGAAACCAACGACGAGGTCAGAGCACCTCGTGGCTCTGTAGCTGCTCCGATTCGCGACGTAGGTCCAAGAAGCAACATGTCTCAGCTCAGGAACAGTCCGACGACGGATGCTGATGTCGATTCTTCCAGCGCGTGGACGTCACCAACCCGATGGCGAAGGCGAATCGGCCTGATGTTGACCTTGGCAGCAGGCGCGTGAGGTCGTAGAAGAACCAATGAGGAAAACGGGGCAAGTAGAAGGTTGGTAAGGTATTCATAAATGGCAGGCGCGATAAGATAAGACACATCGCGTTCCTTCTTCCTCTTGGCCCAAGATGGCTTGGCTTCCAAGTCTCCATGTTCGGGTTAGGGACGGGAGCAGGAAAGAGACATCCGGGAGCGGGAGGCACGGAAATCACAACGGTGCGAGGGAGGTGCCGGTCAGAGACATTCCAGAAGGTCTTCCTTCCTTCCTCCTTCCTTCCCTTTCCTGATGTGACCGAAGGAAGCCGCTGCCTAGATAGATAGTGTAGACCTGGAGTGAAGGCAGGTACGGGCCATGTAAGCCACCTTCTTGGAGGTTGGGCTTGGCTTGGCTGGGGCAGAGAGAGAAGGAGGGCACGATGCGATGGAAGGAGGGATGGAAGCCGAGCCAGAAGACAGAAGGCACAATGTAGGTGTGGGCGATACCTCCCTCCTTTGCTCTTCCAATCTTGCTCGTGCAGTGCAAGTGCAAGTGCAGCTTGTCTAGGCTTGGTCTTTTGCTGCAACTATCTCGCTGCAAGTCACTCCTGTCCAACGAGATGAGAGGCGTGTCCTGGCTGATTGGCCTGAGAAGAGCTCTGTGTGACGGCAGAAGGCGCGTCGAAGTCTGCACCGAAGGTCAACCAGAAAGCGCCGCCCGCTCTGTGCCGTATTGTAGAGGTTGCAACTCCCTGCCTCAATGGCCTGCACCGCGCTGCAATGGCACGCTCTGCTCGCTGCTAGGCGCAGTGGAACGCCTCGGCACACACTACACGAACCTTAGTAACTTACCTTACTTACCGACCTTACCTCACAGGTAAGAACAGGCAGGCAGGCAGGCAAGCAAGCCAAGACTCCAAAGGCCGCTGTAGCCTGGCTTTTCGTGTTCTTCTGTAGCATTCCAGCGCTTCCATCAGGTTTGGAGGGTCGCATGCTCGGTGGAGGATCCTTGGCCAAGGTGAACAGATAAAGCATCTCGTAAGGTACGGGCATCCGTACCTTACCTTATCATGCCTGCTGGTCTGGCCTTTCCTCTATGGATGACGAGGAGAAAAGGCACTGGCCGATGTGTGGAAGGTGTAGACTACTTTTACCTACCTACCTTACCTTACTGCAGTAGACACACATACACACACACGATCCGATGTGAATGTGACGATGGGTGTTGATGGTGCTTGGAGCTTGGAGCGGGATGGCAGGCTGCCCGCGCTAGGAATGGGGAATAGCGAATGAAACCTGACGTGACAGTTGAGAACAGGGCATCTTTGGCACTTTTGACTGCGCTTTAGCCCCTGCTTCACCTTAGGTTGGCTCTCTGAAGCATCCTGTATCCTGTCCATGGAAGCTTGCTGGCCCTGCTTCTGCTCGGAGCCCCTCGAGTACCGGTGCAGCCCCTCCTCCTCCTCCTCCTCTTCCGGGACCAGTGTCAGTGACGGGCGGGAGGAGGTGTCCGTCAGGTGTTGGCGTGAGTGCCGTTGCGGGTGGTGGCACTTGCACCTGCACTTGCAATCGCCAGCGCTTGGGAGTCGTCTGCAAATTCACTCCACACCTGCACTTTTGCACCCGTCCAGCCAGCCAGTTTCTTTTCCTCTCCGACATCGATCCAGCATCCGGCGCAGGCCAAGACTTTCTCCCCACCGCGCTGCTGCTCAGTGCTGCACCTTGAATCATATTCCACACGCGACCGAGCCGACAGACAACAAGACAAGCCTTTGGCGCTGGGCAGGGCATCCTGTCTCACCCAAGACGACGGCGTCTCCCATGATCACCGGCAACTGCGTCTCCAAGCAACTTGGGCAGACGGAACCTCGACCGTGGGCAGTAAATTCCTCAAGTTGACAGGAAAATGCGGCAAATGATATCCAGCATTGCCTGCCTTCGGACCCCTTCGAGCAAAGCGAAACCGCGACCAAATGCCTCTTCACATCAGCTTCCGTCAAACCGGCTGCCAATTTCACCGCTAGACCGCTTCAGCGCTGGCAGCGCAGCTGGCTCCAGAGCCCAAGGCCCTTTTGCTCGGAGCAGGTGCAGAAGAGACAGGGTCCCCAGACCAAAAAGATAACGGGCCTCTCCCGCACTCGACTGCTGATATCGAAAATGGATACACATTCTCTCTGCGCTGAATGTCCATCCCACGGATATTAAACGCACGCGAACTGTATTGCCCTCTCCACCGCAAGCTCCATCTCTCAGCCAGTTGCCACGACAGAACAAGGACCAAATTTGCCCAATATGGCCCATTGACACCCACTGACTTGTGTCTGCCGCGGTTCCTGGCCGTGGCAATGAGCTTTGGCGCCATATGGGCACCAGCGCTGTGCCAGTTAACTTGGAAGCCGAACAGGAACAGGAAAAAGGCCGGGAATGACAAGGACAAGAATTGCTCCGCCGCGGGGCGCGGGGGTTCAACCGTTGTTGTTGCACAGCAGCACCACAAGGCACAGGGCCGCAGACCACCGACGAGTCCTCTCCTCCAGGCTCCATCTGCCCTGCGCTCAGCGGGTGGGCTGAAGGGCGGCCGATGAACCACCCCGTCATCATCCCTGTCAGCTCGGTTCGAGGCAAAGGGTGCCGAGGGAAACAGGGAGATGGCAATACAACACAGACGCTGTCAGATACCTGCGTTGTGACGCGGGATCCCCCGCAGTCGCCGGGTACCTCAGACAGTAGCGGAAAAGTACTCGGCGGTATTCGTCCGCCTCGGACTCAGCACGCCTTGTGTGTAAGAGAGAGCGTCCGCTCACTTCAGTTCATTCTCTGGCTCACATCTCTCTGCCAGCACCAGAACCAGCAATATCTCCAGCTGTCACATGCATTTCGCTCCTTTTCTCGCCTTACCGCAGCTGCGTCTCGTTGTTCGTGGGCCTTGCTCTTTGCCCACCGGCGCCGCAATCTTTGGAGAGTCGTCTCAGACACGCTCTCAACCCCACGCGACAATCGCCTTTTGACTGGTTCATCCTGTCATGTTAGACATTAAACCCAGACGGGATTGCCCAGTTACCGAGATGTGGCTTCCGCTGCCAGTCCTGGTTCAGATGTGCCATTGGCCAGGTTGGGCTGGCTTGGTTCAACGGCGAAGGCTTGTGCCAGCCGCCAGTTCGTCCAAACATTGTGTCCAATCAACATCTTCCGCCGTTAGTTTGTAACTAACGCTGGTCAAAAGAAGACCTCACCTTGCTTTACCTCATCCACCCATCCAAGCTCAAGTACCGTTCCAGCCTCACCCCCGTCGACGACAATTGTCCGCGTCTTTTTTAGCTCGCGGCGCCTGGTTCCTTGCCCGCAGCAAGCCCAAAGTTAATTGCACAGGCTTGGGGTTCTTCACAGGCGCCTCTTGAGATTCTCGATGCAGAAGAAGCACGCAAGCTGGCTGCTCAGCTGCCAATCAATCGTTGCCCTGGCCGCCTCCTCCGCCGCCGCCGTTGTCATTGTCCCTACATGCCCAACCCTGTCCTGCCATGCCCTGTAGCGCGGCAGATGCAGCAGCATTGCATCGCATCGCATCGCTAGCAGGGGTGGGCAAGGAGCAGGAGGGTGGGTTTTTGGTGGGTTTGCAAAAGGACCTGAGCTAGGTTGAGGCTAGACGCTAGAGGAGCAGCAACCAGCATGGCCTGGAGCTCAGTCTGTTCAGAAACCCTCTCGGAGACTGACAACGGATGTGCAACACTGTGTTTTCCTACAGCCCACAGAAACCGGCCTGAGTATCGGCGCATGTCTCGAGAGGCTTCTGGCTATTCCTCTTCGTCGACCGACACTGGCCACGAGCACGATTGAGCTGAGACTTGAAGACCATCAACGCTGATTACTACTCGGAATCATCACATCTGGAGCATCCGCAACGATCCGCGATCAGTAGTCCCGCCGGATCTACTGCCAGCCTTTCGTCTGTTCGCTTGGTATTCTGTCAGATATCCGGGCTGGCAAAGCGGGTTGGGAGCATTCTCAGGTACCGTGAATACGAGTTCGTCGTGACAGGGATCGCAAGCGCCGCCAGATGGACGTCCTTATCCTCGTCTCTACTGGCGAGTGCATTGATCATTCTCCGTCTCGTCTCCTCTTCCCCCCCGCAATCCTCTATCACGTCTTATCTCGCTGGCTTCCCGTGCTACGGATCCCGTTGCGGCGACCGGGTTGAATCTCCGTTCATCGCATGTCATCAGTCATGATCTTTTATATATATATCCCAGCAGCGGAGACCGGATATTGTATGACCGCACTGAGTCGGACGTGCATCGAGCCGAGAACAAGGCTACTCATAGTCTATTGCCTGGTCGTCTAAAGAGACAGGTCTCGTCTTTGCTAACACTCTCAGATCCGAAGTCGTCTTCTAGCCAACTTCTCCGCATTTGCCCTCCTCTTCTCCAACGTCGTTGAGCAGCAGCGCACCTTACAAGTGAATATTGGAGTAAGGGAAATGGAAGAGGCATGCAACCCCCTCCAAAGACTCGATGGCCTGGACCCCTGTCGCATCGACTGGCCACATCTTGAGCAGAACAACCTAAAATCGCGGGCAAGCCAGGCAAAAGCAAGGTACCTGGAACCCTGGGCTTTGTACCTGCAATGAGATGGGGACTCCGTCTTGTCAGGGATTCCCTGTCCCTCAGGCATCTGGCAACGGACCCGCTGATCTGCTCGTCTTCACCCTCCCACTCTCTCTTCTCACTCGCTCTCTCAACTCTCTGTTCATCTTTAGCCTTGCCTACCACTCTTAGCTGTGTCTCTTGAGCTCTCTGTTCCCCCGTCCACTAAGATCGAGAGAACGGCCAGGAACCCAGAGGCGAGGCACACACACCCCGAGAAGCTACACTTCTCACACACCCACACAACCCGGCTCGCCTTCACGTAGGTTTCTCTCCATCGGTCGACGTCGCCGCCCCCGGTCTCCCCCTCTGCCTTCCCCCCACCCCCGTCACTGCTCTCAAGTTGCCTCCTGGCCCCCCGTCTACGCACATGATGTACTTTCATACTGCTTGTACAATTCCTACATCCCTCCCCCGGACGAGTTGCTTGGTGAGGTTTATGATCCATGTTCGCCGCCTGTATATCTCTAGCCAATCTCTCATCCATGTAATCGGTGGCTGCCAGCAAGCACGCGCAACACAGCTCGATACATTTATACACTCCTCTTCCCCAAGCCATACCATTCTTGAGGTATCGCCGTGTCTCTCGACTTCATCCGTCTACCTACTTCTACCTTCTACTCGTTCCTGAAGTAGAAATCATTCTTCCATATTAAACCCTATTCAACCAAACCACACGGAGTCTTGGACGTTCGGATCTGCCCGCTTCCAACTTGACCGGCACTCGACCTCGCATATGCGCCACCAACATCTTTGACAGTTCACTCGTTATAAAACCTGACAAGATGACCGCTCCCATAACTCAACAATCAACTGCACAAGCCAAGGAGGCTGCTGCTGCCGTCGCCTCCGTTCGCAAGAGGAGAAGACGCGCTCCTGCTGGAGGTGCCGCTGACGACTGCTTCACATGCTCCAAGAGGAACGTGAAGTGTGATCGCAGACGGCCCTACTGCTCGCAATGTCTCGAGATCGGCAACGAGTGCTCCGGCTACAAGACTCAACTGACATGGGGCGTTGGTGTCGCCAGCAGAGGCAAGCTCCGCGGCTTGTCTCTTCCCATCGCGAAAGCGCCACCCGTGGCCGGAGTCGCAAAGAAGTCCCCAGTCCGCGCCCGTGCTAACTCAACCGCCACCTCCGCTGGCTGGGCTGAAGTTGACGACATGTCTCGAAGAAACTCCCGCGACAACGGTGGCTTCTCACCAGAGCACATCGTTTCCACACCAACCACCCCCTACCCTCACAGCTACGACTTCCTCTCCATGTCGCATCCCGAGCAATCTTCGTCTATTGCAGCAAGCCATTGGAGCAACCTTTCATATTCCAGCAGTATACCAACTGATGGGCCCAACTACCGCAAGCTGGGAGCTCACCTGGGCCCGATTCCCATCTCGAGCGCTCTGTCTTCCTCCCTGGAGTCCGTGAGCGACGCCGACTACATGTCGCCCATCAGCCACTCATATCCGAGAGACGACATTCCCTTTCTTCACAGCCCTACTGTCATGTACGACGGCTACAGCACACATGGCTCGCCAGTTCCGCAGAGCCCCATCTCCGCCATTCTCATTGATCAGCGAGCCCCCACATCTTGCCCAAGCCTCGTGTACGCACCGTCCGAACCGAGTTCGAGCCTCACCTCGCACATGGACAATTTCGAGAGCCAGTTGAGTCAGAAACTGATGCGGGAGTGTGACACTCTAAGTGAGACGGCCTGTCCGGCTCTGCTATAGGATCAAGCTCGCTGACGTGACGGCTTTAGGCGTTCCCGAGATGGATGCGTACAGCACAAGCTGCAACTCGAACAGCAACGTATGGACCTCGCCTCCTCCCGAAGAGATGTCGCCGCGGCATACAGACCACCAGGCGTCGGCTCAATGGCCCACCATGTTTGAGCCCCAAGCCGTTCACGTCAACTCGGATCTCATCTCCAAGATGCCGTTCTTCATGGACTACTACAAGAACATCATGTGCCCGTCCATGGTCTTCATTGACGGCCCCAGCAACCCTTACCGCGAGCACATTCTGCAGCTCGCCTCCAACAGCCAGAGCTTACAACACGCCATCTGCGCCCTGTCTGCATGCAACTTGCGGATGAAGCGCAGGCTCAGCCTCGGCCAGGACACTCGGGAGCTTTCCGAGAAGCTCATGGCAGAAAAGTCCGCTGCTGATGCGATGGCGGATGCTCAGCCTGACGACCAGTCTCTTTCAGAAGAGTACCAGCACCGGAACCTGGCCGTTCATCTGCTCAACCAGCAGCTGAACGACCCGGCCAAGTCGAGTCATGACTCGGTTCTGGCAACTATTCTATTGCTATGCCACTACCGCATGGTGGAGTCTGGCATTGCCAAGTTCCATACCCAATTCGCCGGCGTCAAGAAGATTCTCTCCATGAGGCGCTCGCAGAATCTGGCTCCCTCTCGCGACTCGGCGTGGATGGAGGCCATCTTCACCTACTTTGACGCCATCTCGGCGAGCATCAACGACCGCGAGGCCCAGCTCAACACTACTTTCTACGGTGTCATGCCTGACGCCCAGCTTCTTCCTCCCGGCGCCGAGAACATGGTCGGCTGCGACCGCGAGCTCTTCAAGACCATCAGCAGGCTCGGCAGGCTGAACCTGCTTTCCCAGCACCGGGCGGTGCAAAGCACACTCTCTCGCAACGTGCCATCGCGGTCCCAGTCGCCGCTTGGCTCGCCTCTGGGGCATGCCTACAAGGGCAGCCTCAACAGCCTCCAGCACCACCAACTGGGAGACATTTACAACATGCCTAGCCACCGTTTCGACGGCAATGGCTTCGGCTCAACCCTGGATGACGATGAGTTCATCTGCTCCCCCGTCACTTACGACGACCACCGCAATAACTTCTGGCGGGAATGGAAGGAGGCCCGTGTTGCCCTCCAAAGTTGGGAGTTTGACTCGGCTCGAGTCCACGCTTCACTCCCTGGCCCCGCAACATCTACGCAGGTTCGCGATCTCGGCCATCTGTCCGAGGCGTTCCGCTACGCTGCCCTGCTTTACACGGAGCGTCTGGCCTCGCCCAACGTCCCCTCGACGCACAGCAACTTCCAGAACCTCGTCTCCCAGGTGGTCTACTACGCGACGAGCCTCGAGGCCGGCAGCCAGGCCGAGAAGTTCCTCCTCTGGCCCCTGTTTGTCGCCGGCAGCGAGTGCGTCAACGAGCTGCAGCAGAACATTGTACGGAGCAAGTGCCGCGACATCATGGCCCGCTCGGGCTACATGAACAACCTCGCGGCGCTGGACGTGCTCGAGAAGCTCTGGGCCGGGGAATGGGAGAAGAACGAGCCGCGCAGCCCCGCGGCGGTCAAGCTCGAAGCGATGCGCCGAGGTCCGTTCAACTGGACCAGGTGCATCGGGGGACCCGGCGTGGAAGTGGAGTGGATCATGTTTTGAGCGTGGCTTGTGCGAGTAGGGAACAAGGGGTCGCCATGCAATGAGGATTGAAAAAACAAAAAGGGAAAACAGGGGAAGGGTATTTTCGTTGTTTTTTTTTTTACTGGGACTCCCGGGTGGTTACGCGAGTCAAGCGCGCGGTTGAGGCGGTCCGGAGAGCGCGCGATGTTTTGTTTTACACACTCGGTTTACTCGGCGACAAGCTGGGCTGGTCACGACATTGATGAGAAAGGGGGGGCTGGGTGGAAACATCTACCTGTAACTGTACAATAGTAACTACTAAACATTATGCATATTTACGATCAGGCGTAATTCTAGGTTGGAGGGACTGAGGGAGGAGGAATATAGCCTCTGCGCAAAAATACAAAACACGATGTCAAGGCCGCACACAGAGCACACAGAGCACACAAACCCTGGACCAACACGCGATCTTGATTACACAATATCCGCTAAATAGTGTAAGCTTATTATCATACTTTCAGGCCTTCATTAACGATGCGAAAAAGTAGCCTCGGCCCGGGCTCCCAACAGAGTTCAGGCTAGAACGATGTAGAAATTAATTGAGCCAAAGCTTTTTTTTCTTCTTTTTTTTTGGTTTTGTGTGGTTATCTGGCTGGGTTGATTGATTGATTTCCGTCTGGACAATGTCCGATCGAACCTGATAAAGTAGAAAGTGTAAAAAAGACGGTCGGGATGGCGTGCTCGTCGTTCTGCCGAGTCGTTTGATGGGAAACTGGAACGGTACCTGCGTTTGCGGCGGCTTCCTTTTCGTCTACCGAGCGACGGGCAGCGGTCGAAAGGGCCAGAGCGGAGCGGATCAGGGTCTCTCTCTCTCTCTCTCTTGCTCCTCCTCTCGACTCTCTGCGAAGTTGCAAAGTGGACATTCGTTCATTCAAACCGCAACTTGCCGGAATTCTGGGGCTTCTGCGTCTTGGACAGCGTCTCATCGCGTTTGGGCTAGGCTGGGTAGGTAAGCTGCGAGGCTCGCTTTTTTCCTGGGGGTGTGTGAGTGGAGGATAGAAGTTCGGATAGGAGTAGGTAAGAGGAGGAGGGTGTGGTGAGAGTGAGGTGAGGGGGGGGTGAGGGTGAAGCAGAGGGC